>PVIH01014925.1:0-44757 GCA_004025045.1 Sigmodon hispidus
AAAAAAAAAAATTCAGAGGGAAAGATGAACACAAAGAAAATATAGGTGTAGCAATCTTATTTGTATGTCTACCCTTGATAAGCCATGCTTATCATTCTTATCCTCTATATAGTTATTGTTAACTCTTCCACATTTTAAATTCTTTTTACTGTGTTTTTTTTTAATAAATACAAAATAAAGGAAAAAAAAAAAAAGAAGAAGCTTAATTAAAATGACTAGCAAGTATAAACTATCAGTAACTAACCAAATATTGCAAGTGGGTGTTTTAACATTAGGAAATCCATTAATAAGGTTTAACACAGTATGAAAAATGTATATGGGAGTCCATGTATGCCAGAAAGGCAGTTCACATAAATTAACATGAATTTCGAAGTCAGCAACTCTTTTTCTAATTTTATAAAGATCTCTCAACTCCAAAGCCAGTGTCTTGCCTGATAAGATGTGAGTGATGCTCCCATGAAAATGAAGAGTGACCCAAAGAATGCCCATTGTCATCTTAGGTACCAATAATGGTGCTGAGCCAATGTAATTAGGGAGAAACAGGAGCCTTAATCAAAAGGAAAGAATTCAGCTTTTGTTTACGAATGAAATTATTGCATATATGGGAGACTCATAATAAAATTCATTCTAAAAACAATAAAATACCTTGCAAAATACCAAGAAACAAAATTATCACAAAATCAACAACCTCTAAAAGTATAGAAATTTGTGGGCAGAGTTTCTAAACAATGAGAGCAACATATTTTCACAGTGTACAGAAGGTGTATTTCATGTACAAATTACCAATTTGCAAATAATAGAGAAACTGAACACTTCATTTTCACTAGAAAATGATAAAATTAAATGCTTATGCACAAATCTGGGAATGTGCAAAAGCTACAGAAAGAAACTATGAAACATTGTGAGCCCTAGAAATTATCAAAAGACGTAAGAAGACAAATGTTATTATAAAGATTCAAAATCATTAAAATGTCACTTCTAACTTTTAAAATTTAACAACTCAAAGTCCTTAATATCTACTTTTTTGTAGTTATGAGAGGTAATCTCAGAGTTCAGATATAAAACTAGATAAGCAACAATATTCAGTTAAAAATTATTTGGAGAAATGTATGGGAATCAGTAGTTGGGAGACTACCAAGTAATCACTATTTAGTAAGCAAAACTAAAAATTGATACAAGAATTAATAGACAAGTGAAAAAGTCTAGAAATATAACATTCTACTTAAATCAATATAGGAAATCGGTGTACAATAAAGAGGGCACCTCCAATCACTAGAAAAAAAAGAATTTTCAAGTAAGAACTAGACTATATAGGCATATGGAAAACTGTATCCACTTCTCAAACCATACCCAACATAAGTTCCAAAGAGGTCAGACACATAAATGTGAAATATTAGCCCCTGGAAGACTGACTAAACTCCAAGTTCATCATAAAAATCAAAGGGAAATAGCAAGCTGGGAAAATATTGGTAACTAATATTATAAAAATATAATACCATTTATGAACACTAAAATCTCAAAATTTAAGCAAATGAGGCCAATGGCAACAAAGAAATGGGCAAAAGATATGACCAGACAATAGGAAAAAGTTACAAATGTCTTGTCCCAAGTTAGTGCTGTTCCCTCAAATTCATGGTCATTCAAAACCTCAGGATGTGATGTTATTTGAGAGGAGAATGTCTGCAGATGTCACTAATTAAGATGAGGCCATAATGGATTACATTGGGTCCTGGATCCAATGACTGATGGCCCTATAGGAAATCAGTGTGCAGGCATGAAAAGGTAACAGTTTCAAGAAGGCTTTGAAAGGTAGACACAGAGGTGACAACCCTAATACTAACAAGACTCTCTGAGGATGATCACCACCAGGAGGCCTCCACAAGAAACAGCCAACCAGCACCTAGATGGAAAACTACCAGCTTTAGGTCAATTAGATAATAATTCTCTGTTGCTTGAAGATACCGGGTCTGTGGACAAGTCATGTAGTAACTTAGAAAACCAATACATTCCCTAACAGAAAAAGAGACAAATTCTAACTTTTATTTAGGATTCTCTTTACTATTGAAATTTTCTACTTCAGCCAATACCACATATTTGAAAACAACAACTTTCACCCATTGCCACCTCTAAGCATGAACTGAAAACTAATGTGAAAACTCTTTAAAAAGGATCTGCACCACACTCCATCTTCCATATTCCTAGATCCTTAGAGCAAGCGGGGAAAGAGTGCCCAAGACACACAACTAGTGTGTCTCACATAGCAGGGAGGCCAAATATTCATTTCCTTAGCCCTGGTACATCTAGGAGTACTGGGCAATTGCCTATACGCAGGGCAACTCCATCTACTTCTGTTGGGGAACTAGAGAGGGAATATTTAAGTGACTGAGCATTTGCCTAGTACTCATGAGACTGTCAGTTCTAACCTCATCAACACACCCACACACCCAGTTGAGTAATAAGTTACTACTTTAGAATATGTATTGTTAGACAACTGAGCAATGTATGCATATTAGGAATGCAAGGGAAACTATATAGCTTGGACATGCAAGAATCTCAAAAAATAAGACAGTTGCCACACATAGGTTCTGGCCTGTAACTGAAATCTCAGTTACCTAGGAAGCTGAGGCAGGACGATTTTGAGTCAGCCTGGGAAACTTAGTGAGACTCACCTTAAAACAAAACAAGAATATTGAGAGTAAAATGTAATCAGGCCTCAGGTGTCAAATAGAATGTTTCTTATAATGGATGGTGGACTTTCAAGAGTGCTTTATTATTGAGAAGTGGTAAGAAATGATGATGGTATTTATAAATAATTCTTGTATTTTGTATTTAAAAACCAAGGTTCCCAGGCATAGAGGTGCATGCCAGCAATACCAGCGCACTAGAAGCTGAGGAAGGAGAAATGAGTTCCAAATCAAGTCAGTTGCTGGGATTACATCGTATTCCATAGTAAGATTCTCTCTGTGTGTGTCTCTCTGTCACACACACAAATACATGCACAGATTACAGATTTAAATTATCCCTAGAAGCAGTAGTTTTTCTAATTATCTTCTAATAGTTACATCTTTGACATAAACATAGTTTTGGTAATGTACAAACAATGGGCCCCATGTTTCATTTTTAATAAGAACTCTGTAGAGGAAAACTATGTTGTAATTCTTTTTGGACAATCACATCCACCTTCAGGCTATGTGGGTCATGGTGCTATGGGCCTAACTAAAATTGCAGGCAACATTTTAGAATTAAATGCTTTCTCTAGGGATATTGGTTATAAATTTAAACTGAGGTTTTTTTTTTTTTTTAATAAAAGACAATATAGGAGTTGAGAATTTATTTGCTTGGACCAGGATTGACTGAAAGTCTCTCATTCTTTTCCAGTATAGAGACTGTCCATTCTTGAAATCTGCGATTTTAAAGCATAAATCCAATGCTTCTTAGTGCTTCATCATTTTTCAGTAATAGAAATGCCAGTGTTCCAAGTATCAACACACAAGTAAATGATGGCCACTTGTTAATGCAAACATGTGCACATGTATTACTCCAGTGTGACTACACTATGAGCAACTTGTTAAGGAAATATCTTGCCAGATGCTGATTTGTAGAAGGTCTGTTATAATGATGCTGATCACAGAACCATAAGATATATTTAGTCTAATTGCTCTCTTAACCTGCCTTCTGCATCCCTATCATCTTTATGGCTGTTGTCCCTGGCTGGATCTCTGCTTCCTCTCTGCCTGTTGTGCTGTATTTGTTAAAAACATTACTAGCTTACAGTTACTGCTCTAGGCACTTTTATGCTGCCTCCTCCAAGAGTCTGATAGGACTAGAGTCATGGTTCCCAAGCAAGAGGATTCTCATTTGCAGATTGTACTGGAGAAGAATGGGCCTCTAAGCTTCCACAGGTCATTGGTGGAGTTTATCTCCTTGAGATCTAAGAGTCACTGTGGATTGTGCCTTGAAAAACAGCTACAGAGAAAAGGAAAGAATCTATATTGCTTGTCATTTCTGGCTTTAAGGCTTTAAGAAAGGTCCAGCCTCCCTCCCTCCCTCACTCTATCTACCTATCCATCTACTCATCTGTCTATCTATCTATCTCTCTATCTCTGTCTCTATCATATATATATATATATATATATATATATATATATCAGTGTAACACATTTAAAGCCATTCCCTGTTGTGTCTGCTATATATGACAATAAAGTAGTCATTAGAGGAATTATTCCAAGATTCCTTGTGGGTACCTGAAATCCTGGGTAATAGAAACCCCTGTTTGTGCTATGTTATACATAAAGATCTACTATTAACTTTCTCCTTTTCATCTAACTGAAGCATTTTATACCCTCTCTTTGCCATACACCAGTTACCAGCATTACTATTCTGATGACTTGGCATTATTTTTAAATAAGAAATAGATTACTTAAACACAAACCCAGAGATACCACAGTAGTTATTATGTTAGTCAACACAGCTACATAGTGACTAAGAAGTAAGTGATGAACGCAACTAAGTATCTTCATATCACATGTAGACTGAAGGGGAGTGGACAGAGACATCTCACTATTCTAAATGGTGTGTGCTTTGAAATTAATGAGTTATTTGTTTCTGAAAATTTTCCACTTAACATTTTTGGACAGTGTTGACGATGGTTAAATGATGCTTGAGAAACTGACTGTGAAGATATATGCTGTGGGCACCATCCATTTTAGGGACAACTGAAATAGATCAAGATCAATATTTTTAAATGGCACCTATTCCTCACAAACTCAAAAAAGAAATCCAAGCCAAATCAAGTAACCCCCCAAAAAATAGTCCTTTGCATAGCCACTTAGTAAGTAATTAAATAAAGCACTGTGGTCATTCCAGGATTCTGAGATTTCAGTACCAAAGTTCTCCTAGACATCCCTCCAGGTTCAAGAGGAACACACTGTTCCCCAAATCCCTGGTCTATAAAACTTTGGACTCCACACTTTTCCCAATTCCAAAACAATAGACTAAGGACATAATCATATTTTCCAAGCTCTGGATAGTCCTCTGCTGGGTCATAGCAGTGACAAAGGCAAACTGACAGACATGGGTCTAAAAAATGAACCAACTTCCAGTTGCTGCTGCAAAATTTTAAAACAATAAGAGCACTTAGAATTCCATGTTTCTGTATTTCCATGCCCATACTCTGTATTTTAAGGGTTAGATTATACTGGGGTTTTGTGACATCAGATAAAGAAACTAAGCTTTACGAGACTGTAGTGAATTCATACTTGAAGATGAAATGAGGCATTGTCACTTTACAAAGACCTTGTCCAGAAGTAGCTTTGATAGCCCAGGACCTGCCTCTGTCCTTGTTAACTCTGCTGTTTACTCTATGTACTAATCTTAGATTGTTCTTAGGCTGCCCCTTTGGCATTATCCTGCTGTCTCTGACATGGTTCCCAGTTCTTGACTTTGGCTGGCTCTCTGGATTGGACCTGATACCTGCTCTAGTCTTCCTGGACTGACCTGGCAAGGCTCATTGTTTGGACCCTAAGTAATATTATATGGTCATTGTACTTGATGGTCTTTTCAAAAAGTAGCTTTGAAAACCAGGAAATATAGGTTGGAGAAATGATTAGACATTTTAGAGCATTTGCTGTCCTTCCAGGGTGCCTGGGGCTTGATTCCTAGCACTCACATGGTGGTTTACAACCATCTGTACTTCAGGTTCCAGGAAATCCAATACCCTTTTCTAGCCTTTGCAGGCACAGCATACACAAAATATACAGACATACATGCAGACAAACATCCTTACACACATAATAAACAAATCAACCATAACAACAACAATAGAAATTCAGAGATTAACCATTTCATGCTTCTATAATGCATCTCCTTTCCATTCTAAATCTTCTTACCTTTTGTTAGATTTTAGAATATATATCATATTTTTAATTTACTTATTTATTTGCTTTGTGTACTTGGATGTTTTACTTGCATATATGTCTGAACAACCAAAAGTGGGCATCCAATCTCATAGGATTGCAGTTATATAATGGTTGTGAGCTGCCACATGGGTGCTGAGAATTGAACCTAAGAGTAAACAGTGCTTTTAACCAGTGAGCCATATTCCAGGACCAGAATAGAAATTCTGATCTTAAATTTACTGAATATTTAAGGATCAAAGGAAAAGGGAGCATTATTAATAAATGAGAGTCAACATAGTTGAATAAGTAAATAAATACAATTTTCAATGAGTCCAGGAAGGTACTAACACTGATGAGTATGTATCTTCTTTTTCTGGGTGACCAATTCAAATGCCAGCCCTTTGGAAAACAGATGCACCCAATTTTATTTTCCATATAAATATTCTTTCATCCTATCACGTTGATATATAAGATTAATCATCTCAATAAATGACAAAGTAATTTTTCCCAGAGCCATTATACTCCCAAGTTTGTTGTGTTAATATTAAGCTAGACTATGACTGACTCTATGTTTCCCAAAACCTTCCTTATTGCCCTCCAGTTCCCGAGTAGGCCTCTGCCAACCTGCTCCCACCTTAGGAAAGTGTCTCGGGATGTCTAAGCCCAGCTTATCAGCTACATTCTCTTGGCCAATACTAATGTTTATTCTAATAATAAAGATTAAAAGAAAGATCATAAACAATTTTAGAGGAGAAACATTCTTTGACCTAAGCTTACCTTCCTGGTGGCTCCTAATGAATTTAGAAATTTTGGGTGAGCTCTAATTAGAAGCAAAAACTGAAACATTCCAGCTGCCAAGATGTTGACTATAATGGGTGTGTATTCAGTTTTTGATGATAGCCTTTGGAAACAGATTCAGGGTCTCTGGAAGTCTACTCTTGTCTTCTACTTCTCAAGTGAAGTGGGTTTTGGGGGACCACTTGGGAATTCTCAAATGTGTGGCAGATCAAACCTGGCTGTCTTTTTTCAGTATTTACAACTAATCTGGGTTCCAAATGTCAACTGCAAACCTATTGCAGGTCACATCATGTCACGTCATCTCATTTTGTGCAGTATTTCACAAAACTACTGAATATGAAGGAGATGAGAGAAGTACACTTTGTTAGACCACAGAGGAACCCTCTAGTTACTTTCCTTCTTCACTGCAGTTGTCTTCTTGTAGCGGAGTTGATGAGAAAGCATGCTGTGTCCTGCAGCTCTCACAGAGCTCCTTCCTCCTTCCACCTGGAAGCAGTAAGACCTGACTCCCACTCCCTATGATTCCTACTGCCTATGGTTCCTACTGCCTATGGTTCCTACTCCCTCGAAAGATGGCGTTGAGTTGTAGCTAGACCTTTGTCTATGGCTTCCTGACTTCTAGCACATTAGTTAGGCTACATCCCTCCCCCCATCCCACCCCTCTTTTCTTACATTAAAGACTCTCTCCCTTCAGGACCTCCATCATGTTAATGGAGTGCCTATTTCTCTTAAAGCTCTCCCACCTCATGGCCTCATCATGGCTGCCTCTAGCTGTGAGCCTGTAACTCTCCCAATGAAGCTCTTCAAAGGGGTGATTTAGTCTCAGCACCTTTTCCATGGACCAGTATTTACCTTTCATTAACAACATAAGTTTTGTTTCTACCACAGTTAATAGCAGTGGATTTGTTTGGGAACTAAACACAGCCTCAATGTCCTTACAGGGGATTCCCGGAAGTTTCCCTATGTCACTTACCAGATTAACTTTCACCAAATTCCACAATGAGATTGTTGAGTTCTTTTTATTATTCTTTTGGTTGTTGTTTTTGTTGTAGTTGATATTTACATGTCTCTAAGTCCATTTTTATGACTCTTGAAATTATAGGATGAGAGCCTGGCATGGTGGCTCTGTGGGTAAAGGGACTTCCAAGGTTGATGACCAAAGTTGGATCCCAGGAACCTACATGGTTGAAGGAGAGAAGCAAATTCAACATATTGTTCTTTGACCTCCACACGTGTGCTGTGATGTAAGTATACATCAGTAAATAAATGTGATAAAATTTGTTTTAATTAAGGAATGAAATATTCCACATAAAAAACTTCTCCTTTCCTGTCAAGTCAAAAGTAGAAATATCTACTGCTTCCCAGAGAAATCACAGTCCTACAGAACTCGTGGCATGAGGCACTCTGACCTGTAGGGACCCACAGGGTAATAACAATGGTGAATAGCATGTTTCCTGAGCTCTGAGGAATTAACCTTTGTACAGGCAGCCACAGTTTGACTAAATTCATCATTGATGTAATTATTCCACTAATTTTTAAAGGCAAAATCTCAAGAGAGAACAGAAAGCAACTCAGTTTGGACCGTCCACATTCAGGTTTAAAACGACCTGAAAATGCTTTCAGAAAGCAGATGGGTATTTATTTTACAGTAGTATAACTTAAGAATCTGGTGGCAATTTTCCTACAATCAAATGTATTTGTTTTAAAAAATTGTGTCTCTATTCTTTCAGAAACCCAAAACCACAGTAACTCACAAAGGACAATTCTATCATTTAAGATATTAAATTACTAAAATTCTCAAATGTCCTAGTGAAGTACTGTAATTCCTCCTGCTACTGTTATTTTTAGAAGAAATGTTCAGTAAACATGTGAGCTCCTTGCCACGTCTCTAGAATTGTACCTAGTGCTACTTCTGCAGTGTGGCCAGGAGACAGTCAGACCTGATGTCTGGGGAGCACATACTTGATAAGTGGAAAGTGTCCTTTATTTTACCTCATCTTAACAATAGCTGGCTGAAAGTCAGGTTTGCTTTTTCATCTTATAGACAGAGAAACTGGGGCTTAACAAAATTAGGTGTGTGTGTGTGTGTGTGTGTGTCCAGAACAGGACACTGGGTATATTCCTTTATCACTTCCTGCCACATTGATATAACATCTTTTATTGAGCTGGCAGTTCATTGGCTCTTAGGATCATCGCATATCTGTTCTGCAATACCAGGACTACAAGTACCTGAAGCCATTCCCTGCTTTTCCTGAGGGTGCTAAGGATTCGAACCGAGAGCCTTATGCTTGTGAAGAGGCACTCTTAACCACTTTACCATCTCCCTAGCCCTCATATTAAATGTTCTAAGTTATGCAACTAAGTCTTTATGGCAAAACGCCTACTACTACTGACATACTCCCTATGACTACTGAGAACACACAGCAACTAGTGTTATTCTGAAACTTCTTGAGAATATTTAGTCAGACATGTCATTTGATTCTGTTCCGGTCAAATTTGAATTAACTAGACAATACCTGTGAAGATTTCAGAGATAAGCTCAATGTCAATCTTCCTGAAGTCTCTCTGAGTAGGTAACTATCAAGAACTCAAAAAAATTTTAATAATACCTCAATAAGACAAACTGAGTATTATGTTAGACAAGTATGTTTCAGCTTAAGAAATCTTCCTCTTCTTTTTATTCACCAATTACAATTGTGCAGACTATTTTTTAAAAAAAATGTGTGTGTTGTTATGTAGTTTAGTGTTTTGTAACACCACTTTTAAAAACTGAAGATTAAAAAGCTATTCTGAGGTAGAGGAGCTAGCCTTAGCAAACAAAAAACTCAAAATATAGAACACTCCATTAAATTTGAAATTTAGATGAACAATAAATAATTTTTTAGTATAAGTATGTCCTATGCTGTGTTTGGAGCATACTTACTTTGAAAACAGAATCACTCTTCTGGAGCTCAAGTTTTATTGGATGCCTTGTATTTTATCTGGCAGCCCTGGTCTCAGGACACAGGCTTAAATCACGAAGCTGCTACTTTGGTGCTGTGTGCTGGTCATTTCAGGGCACTGTGAGAAATGAACACTTGTTCCAGTCTGTTTGGAAGTTTCGGTGTACATTGCTTCAGTTGCTGCACGGCTTTCAAGGCCCTCTAGAGTTATTTGCCATTACAGAGATTTGCAGCATATGTGGCCCTTGATCTGAACTATAGTCAACTCAAAAACTGTCTGTGATACTCTGTTATTTTCTGCTGTGCTGAAGCCAAGGTAATTATGGATTTCTCTGAAGGAAAACACATCCATTGATTTTAAGTTGTTTGGGGAGGAATGTTAATTTAATGTAAGTTTCCTCCCCCATGACTGCCACTTTCTTTGAGTCTATACAACAGTCGGGTAGCAAACAAAACCTCTTTTGTTGCAAAGTCCCTCTTTTTGCCTTTTTGGTTTGTTTAGCTTTAAGGAGGCAATTTTGGGAGAGGGGTTTGTGGGAAGCAAGGGGAGCTAGTGGAAACTTGAAGCAAAGTTCTGTAACCTTAGGTCACTGGGCTTTTGAGGGGCAGGTTAACTTTTGGTTTGGGGATTTCATTTGCCCTTGAGTACCCATCAGAGCAGTCCACCACAGACTAGACAGAAACATGAACAGCCTTCTGTCACTCTGCTGAGGTTGGCTCTTGAGACTTCCTCAAACCAGCTCCACAGGAAAGTCTAATATTTGAACTTTTCACTCTTAGTTCATTTTATTAGACAGCAGTGAAAGTCATCCTTGTACTAGATGCTGAAGAGAAAAATGTGAAACCCACTGCTCATTATTAGCCTTTGTGTCTGTCCTGTCCTCTCTTTAACATTTCTTTAAGAGATTCCTTCCCTTTGAGCCCACTTGTCTGTCACTGAAACATATTTAAAGAAATTGATGATAAGGAAAATAGAAAGGATGGGTTACAGAAGACCACCCAAGGAAAATGTTTTTATACACTATTAAATACTTTCCAGTCTTTAAAGTCGGTTTTACTTGTGACCTGAATGAGCTAGAGCTAAATTTCTCAAAATGTAAGAGAAAAAAAATAGAGAAAAATAACAAATCTGCAAGTAGCCTTTCCACAGAAGTTGTAGGGGAAATCTGTATTTTATAGCATTTTAGTTACATCCTAAAATGCTTCTCCACAAATACATATGTTTGAAAAATGAGGATTTATTTTAAGAAGGAAGCCTGTAATTAAATCCGTGTTCTACTCTTTTCTGATTCTCTATAGTCAGAACATTATCCAAATGCCAGGGAACTTCATGCCCAGCAGCCAGACTGGGAATGCCGAACACTGTTATAGACTTTGTTGTCTGCACAGAGTTAGGATTGCGATGAACTCAGCAGAAGGCCTGGCAATTTCTCCTACTGCTTCAGCCTTATACACATATAACTCACCCCATTGTCACCATTCCTGTGTGCTTCTAACACCTTGTCCCTAAAAAGAAATGACAGAACTATGATAGAAGAGAAAGTGAGTCTAGAAATAATTTTTTACTTTGTTAGTAGTATCCATATTGTTGATGTGTGTACAACCCCCACATACACACAATCCCAGAGTGTATTTTCGTAAAATAAACCCTTTGTTTATCACACTAGTAAAGCACTGGCAAAAATCTTGTATTTATTTAAAAATAAACCTTATTTAGGTTGCAAATTGACCATTGTCCAAATAGCTTCCAGTTGATGTTTTCTCTAAGGAAAATCTAAATATACACGCTCTTCAGACCATGGAGATGTCATGTGTTATAGAGAATGATGATTCATTCAAAATAGGCAATCAAAAAGATAAATGGAGACACATTTCAGGTGTACACTATTAGAAACAAGGTGTTGAAATAAATATTTGGGAAGCCACATGGGTCCAGGGTTTGTGTGTGGAAGGCAGAGGCACTAACCGCAAAGAGCTCGCTGGACCACTGAATGGCCACTAAATTGTGGGAATGCTTTCAGTGGGCTTCGACAACAGTAATATAAAGAACAATGCTGTTTCCTTCCCTGTGGACACTGAGACTGTCTAAGGAAACCTATATTAAGTGTCTACATTTTAAGAAACTACATAAAAACCTAGTGGGAAAAGTTACTTTATTTATTGTCACTTTGCTCAAATGTCTGAGAAAAGCAGCTTATAAGGAAGAAAGATTTATTTGGGTTCAGGGTTTGAAAGCTTTAGTCCATCAGGATAGGAAGGGAACAGCAGAACAAAGAAATTGCCTCAAGATGGTGAGCAAACAGGAGCAGGAGGTGGGAGGGGCGGGACCACTCAGCTCTTTTTTCTCCTGGTTTATTCTTCTAGGACCCCAGCCTATAAACAGTACCATCTACATTCAGTGCAGGCTATTCCTCTTCTGTTATTGAACCACATGTCAATCATTTCCAGAAATGCCTTTATTGACTCTCCCAGCAGTGCTTTACTAAAATCTCGTAGGCATTTCTCAATTTAATCAAATTGACACTCACAATTAACCACCATAAGTATAACAGAAACATATAAAAGACATTCCTTTTCTCTACAAGTTGATAAATACGATGTGCTATCACTAAAAGGAGTGGATAGATGTTACATGGTCCTAGTCATTAACGACTTTGCTTCCAGGAAGGCAAAGCTAGACAAGTTCAATGCTGTCAGCAGCCCCAAAAACCAAGCTCAGAGAATAAAGCATTAGGAAGACCCAGCTTTGCCATTGTCAACCCATTTCATAATAATCTTGTTATTTAGAAATACCCATTGAGTTCTTGCATGCTCACAGTGTTAATCACTCGGTGCCTGGGTTTCTTATCAATTTTCTGGTGACTGTCCTGTGAATGATAAGACACTGAGTAGCATTCCTGATCTCTCTCAACATGCCAGAAGCACTAATCCCTGTCCCAACTATGCTGAGAAAAATGCTTCCAGATGTGGAATGTTCTCTCAGGGGCCAAGTCATCCCTAGTTGAAAATCATAGCTCTATGCTTAGATAGTGATACCCAAAATGTAATGCATGCAGCCCCTTCAGATGCTGATTTAAAACATGGGTAACACCTTGCAGACCTTAAATCCTAACATGTAACTTAGCAAAGTTGAAAGAAATACCAATAATCTGGATTTTTGATAGACATTCCAGATGATTTAGATGCAAGAGATCTATAGTACAACTTTGCAAAACAGAGTGCTTAAAAAAGAGAATCACAGTTTCCACTCTGGAGGAGTAAGTAAGCAAGCCAGTTGTAAACTATGTGTATTTACAGCACAGCATTTAAGGTGAAAAGAAGGTCCTACCATAGGACTGTCTGTTCCCTGCCCAGGGAGCGGATGGAGAGTTATGGAGAAGAAAAAATGACCTGATGTGGTGGGAGGGGAAAGGGACCTTGAATAAGGATATACAGGGATGGAAAAAAAAAATTCAGAGGGAAAGCTGAACACAAAGTAAAAATAAATAAATAAATAAATAAATAAATAAATAAATAAATAAATAAAAAATAAAGATGAAAGAGAAATGGAAAAAAAAAAGAAAAGAAAAGAAGGTCCTGGACAAAAAATGCAAATACTTCCCAGGTGTGGTGGTGCATTCTAGTACTTGGGAGGAAACTGAGGCAGAAAGAGAGTGGGCTCAAGGCTAGCCTGAACTACACAGGGAAATCCATCTCAAAAGATAATATGTATGTATTCATATTTATGGGTCTATAAACAATATAAATAAATATATGTGGTTACATATTTTTATCTAGAGAACAAAAGATAGACTTTCTGAGATTGAGCAAAGCTAGAAAACTTCTCATGGTTTTCAGACAGTGAACTGTAAAGTGTGAATGATAAATGAGTTTTCTCTGCTCGATGGAAGTGAAAAGAAGGGTCTGTATTGAGGAAGGGGCACAAGCAAAGCCTGAAGCACCAGGAAGTGTAGAGCACAAGCTGAAGAAGAACGGCCCCCAAATGTATTTTGAAACAGTTTGAAATGACCCCAAAACCAAGTGGCTGCCCCTATGTGATTACAGTGATTGCCTCTCTGAACTCCTGACATGCCAGAGCTGGCCAGTTGTCTGCCCATTCTTCTGCCCCATTTTCATTGCGGAATAATTGTGGCATGGCTCAGGTTTGTGAATTTTAGAAGTCTGGATAGAAGTTCATAAAATGAGGCAGCAGAATAGGAAGTAGGTTAATACTTAACACTTTGAAACTGACCCTTCCTAGTCCTCTTCCATCTCAAAGTTAAGATGGGTTAGCTGAGGAATTTAACAGCAACGCTAGTGCTTTGAGGAGGAATGTCACTGATAAAGTGGATTTTATCTTTAGTCCAAATTCTGGTTTTCCTAGTATTACAATTGTTTGCTCCCTACAGTGTTCCTAACAATGTCACATGCCACACCTCCCTGTAGATCCAAACAGCTTCAGTTTACATTGAATTAAATGAATAAACATCTTCATTTCCTCCTTGAAAAACATGCAAATAGTCTTAGAAAAGGGTGAAGGATTTTTTAATTTATTTTTGTTTATTTTTCTAGTTTTCTGAGACAGAGTTTCTCAGTGTAGCCCTAGCTGTCCTGGAACGTCCTCTGTAGACCAGGTTGGACTTGAACTCTGATATCTACTTGTCTCTGCCTTCTGAGTCTTGCATTAAAGGTATACATCACCACATCCTGCTGGAGAAGACGTTTTAGCAAGAATTCTTATGACACAAAGTTGTCATTCTGCTGTTACTAAATGTCTTATATTTATCTCCAAACTAACTAGTCTTTTCTCTAGTTATCTATTAAAGCAGTACCATCTTTCTTGATGATAAAACTTATTTCTATAACTATGTTTTATAATTTCTGTCCCTGTTCCTAGCATAGTATGAAACTAAATGGCTTCAGGACTGGCGTGGTGGGACAGAGAAACCTCGAACAACAGGCTATACATTAAATGATGTAGCTTTGATTCTTAGACTGTTGCTTGTTCCTATGTGTACATTTACTACCTAAAAGGCTCCTTGGAGAATATCTATTTTCCTCCTGCTTGTTTGCATTGAAAATGTAGACTAGGTGATCTTCTTCCCTTTAAGATTGTACAGTAAGGTTTATAAGAAATAATTGTAGGTTTTCCGACCAAAGTGAACAAAAGCAATCATATTAAAGGCTGGTGAGAAGGAAGTAAGGAGAGTCAATGGGATTTACTCATCAGAGGATGGTGTGATTCTCAGAAATGAGAGCGTGCAGGTCCTGATGAGGAGGTGTCAGCTACTGGCCTTGCTTGATCAAGAGTTTCTAGAATGGCCAGTTCCCACAGTGGGCTAGACCACTGGGTGATATGAGCAGCCAAATAACAGTGAGATTTGCCATCAGCTGGATAAGAAAAAGAGGAACTACTTGGAAGATCACATAGAAAAAGAGGAACTTGAAGGTAGAAAACCTAGTCAGAAAAGGTTCACACTAACCCAAGAGGACCATGAAGGCCTGAAGTCAGCTTGTACCAGGAGTAAGTGACTCCTTGTAGTTCAGGGAAGGTGAGAGGACAGAGCCAAGCAAATTCATCAAGAATATAAGACACGCAGTAAAGGAGTCACAAACTGGCCTACTTCTCCTCACAAAACCCTGGAATATATGTGTCTTCCTGTAGTCAACCTAATTGTCTTCACCCCCACCCATTAAATTCTACGTAATATTGTGACCACTGCAACTGAAAAACTGTGTCATTCTTTTAATATTCCCCAGTGAACAACACCTAAAACCTCAACGTAGCAACACTGACAATGTGGCCTTTAACAAGCCAAGCTCTAAATCTGTATAGTCAGAAAATGTCTAAGATAATAGCCCATCTCTTTCACACTCTTACCACGTGCCTCCATTTCTTCACAGTACCATTAAAAATGTTCACTGTTCACTCCTGAAACCAACCCTCTATTGTAGGGTCCAATGGTGGAGTCAATTATATGATTGCTTAAACATCAAAGCTTTTCCCACTAATGTCCTTACCAGCGGACATAAATAGGCAGGTCTTTTCTCTTTGGTTGAAGTAAATGCCTATGTTTTTCAAACCAGCATACTGTACATTCCTGTGTGATTTTATGTGTTTGATCATTGGACAGATGGAGTATCTGCTTTTCCCATTGGTATCAATTGAATGTGGGCAGTACACACTCTGCCCAAAGCAGACCTGTTTTGTTGGGCAGAAGTCATGGCTCCCTGCCCTGAGACAGCACATTTCTTGGAAATGCTCATAGGATCTTCAGTTTCCCTTTTTGAGGTGTACAAGGAAAATATTGCCCTAGGGAAATATCAAAGGTTTCCCTGACACTAGCCAAAGAAACAGGTGCACACATATTTGATGTGATAAAAATGGGATCTACAGCAGTGGCCATGGTCCAAGCACATTATTTCCCTGCTCCACAATTTCAGTGGTCTATTCAAAAGTTTTCTATGTTCCATAATCACAGTTGCCATAATAAATTTGAATGTCTTTGTCTGGAATTCAAGTTCCCTCACAACCTAGCCTCAACTGACCTTTCCAATCATTTTGTGTACTACACCCATTTAGGATGTGCCAAGATAAGCCATTTACTGTGCCTCAACCTAAGCCCTACCCTTGTTTATATGTTTTATTCACTTTGTCTTACCCTATAATCCAAATGTCCTGAAAGTTGTGTTTATTCAGCAATTTGTGAAAACATCTCCATCCCCCTAACAGAAATCAGCTTTGCCCCGATGCTCTCACAGTCACTGATGTATGTTTTTCTAATGCTACCTCCATTTGTTCTCTAGAATCATGGTCAGTAATTTTACCTCCATATTCTACTTCTAGGGAGATCCAAGGACGATTTGTCCCTGAGTGCTGCCCCTCTCTGGTACCTATAACCTAATGGAAAATAGCCTCAGAACAAAAAGATTTAAGCTCATCTTCATCTCAGTGTAGCAATTTTATCATCTCCAAGTGGCCTACTTTTTCTGGCTATTAATTCTTAAATTCAAACTTCTTTAAATATATCATAAGGGCATAAAATGATTGCCTGATCTCCATAGGATTAGTTTAATGAACCTTGTGGTGTAGATTAATACTAACATATCACAATAACAAATAGCTGTTGAAAAAAAAAAAAACAAAGGTGATTGTTGACCTTGCTGGAGAGATGATTTAATTTACTATGTACCATCACACACTTTCACAATTGGCTTTACAATTAGGGTACACGGAATTGGTCCTGCTCAGGGGAAAAGGACAATGTAAGAAGGCAGGTAATCTTTCTTTGTAGATGGTATGCTATTCTATATGAGTGATCCCAAAACTTCTGCCAGAAAATTTCTAGAAATTATAAACACTTTCAGCAAAGTGGGAGGATACAAAGATCAATTTATAAAAATTAATAACTTTTCTGTACACTAACAACAAACACTGAGAAAGAGATCATGGATACATTTCCATTTATAAAAGCATCACAGACAAAATGTTTTGCAATAAACCTAACCAAAGAGATAAAAATAACTACAATAACAACCTCAAATATCTGAAAAAAGATATTGAGAAACACACTAGAAGATATCATAGTAAAATTAATATAGTAAAAATGGCCATCCTACCAGAAGCAATTTACACATTCAATGTAATCCTAATAAAAACACCTGTAACACTACACAGAAAAAAAAAAGACCTCCAAAAATTTATATGAAACCAGAAAAGACTCTTGATATCCAGAGCCATCCTTGTAAAGAGGAGAATTGGAGGGATTACCATTCTAGATTTACATTTATAATAGAATTAATATATTATACTAAGATATATTATAGAGCTATAGTAATAACATGGTATTCACACAAAAACAGATATGTAGAACAGTGAAATAAAATAGAAGAGCAATTCATGAGTATATATAACTTTAGTCATCTTATATTTGACAAAGAGGCCCAAACCTACACTGGGAGAAAGACAGCATCTTCAACAAATAATTTTGGAAAAACTGGATGTCTGTATAAAAGAATGAAATTAGACCCATAGCTATCACCATACATGAGACTTAATTCCAAGTAGATCAAAGGGCCCAATTTAAAAGCTGTAATACTAAAGTTGCTAGAAGAAAAGTAGTGCCCTGGAATACATAGGTATAGGAAAGGACTTCCTGAGTAAGACTCCATTTACTCAGGAATTCAAGCCAGCATTTGGCAAGTAGGACCTCATAAAACCAAAAAGTTTCTGTCCAGTTAAGAAAACAAATGAGTGAAAAAGAAAACTCCAGAGTGAGAGAGTATCACTGCCAGCTGAACATCTCATAGAGGATTCTCGTTCAGAATATGTAAAAAATTCAAAGAGCAAAAAGTCAAAAAAAACTTAAACAACCCCAAAATAACTCTGAATGGAGTTTTCTTCAAAGAATAAATTAAAATGACTCAACATATTTCAAGAAGTTTTGCCATCCTTAGCAATTAGGAAAATTCAAATGGAAACAACTT
The DNA here is from genome assembly GCA_004025045.1 of Sigmodon hispidus. Lineage (NCBI taxonomy): Eukaryota > Metazoa > Chordata > Mammalia > Rodentia > Cricetidae > Sigmodon > Sigmodon hispidus. The sequence goes on from PVIH01014925.1 coordinate 18,104, forward strand.
TGAGATATCATCTCACCTCGGTCAAAATAGCCAAGATCAACAAAGCAGCTGACAATAAATGATGGTAACAATATGGGGAAAGGGAAGCCTCATTCTCTGTTGGGAGCATGGCAAACTGGCCTTGCTACCCTGGAAATCTGAGTAGAGCATCTTCAAAAAGCTAACAGTAAATCTACCATATGATCCAGTTAGACCCTCCTTGGCATATGTCCAGAGAATACAACATCCTCCTCTATAGACTATTGCTCAGCCATGTTCATTGCTATTTAAATCATAATAGGCAATTGACAGATAATGAAAATGTAATAAACATACATTACAGAATACTCTCTAGCTATAAAGCAAATGAAATCATAAAATTTTCAGGTAAGTGGAGAGGTCTAGAAAAGATTATACTAAGGTAACTCAGACCAAGACACATATTCTTTGTCATCTGTGGTTTCTAGCTCCATATTTTCAGATATGAGTGTAAAACCTGAAAATGTCACAGAAACCATAAAAGGAAAAAAGGATCATCATTGTGATAAGAACAAAAGGATAATCATTGTTGGGTAGTGGAGGCCTACAAAGTGGAATATCAGGATACTAGGTATATGAAAAGAGAGGTGATAAAAAACAGGGAAAAGAATTTTAATTAGTGAGTGAGGGGAGGTAGAGTAGAAGGAGAAATAAACAATACTAAGGATGCTCAAAAAAGACATAAGAAATCATTTTATATTTACCTAAAATATATATAATACATGTAAGTATACATATTTAAATGAAGATAATACCACTTGGGGTTAGGTTATAATTCTTTCCCCAAGAGCCATAGACTAATCTAACAAATATCACAGCTCCAGGCATGAGAAACCTTCTTCAAGCCGTTGTTCAAGGTAGTCCAGTAGACTCCCACAGAAATACAAGCTCTTTCTGTTGCCATTGGTTACCTCTTAGAAACTGAAGTCTCTAATGTTGAAGGAACCATGCACTTTAGTCATAAGACTCAGAGGAGTTCAGTTTTAAATGACCCAAAGTCTCCCTCTGAGGACTAGCTTTCACAGTTCTGAAAGTTAATATGCAACCTGCTAATGAAATTGATATGCAAGCAATCAATAGTCTTACCCAGCTGAGATGCCTATGGATAGCAACAATAACCAGAGTGGTAATATATCTCTACAGGTGCCAATGTGGCACTGATATTGTCATGGTAACCAAACAGCTCTGGAACTGGACTTAGGGCTTGATAAACAGAAAGAAATCATATCTGGCCCTGTAAATCTAGACAACTACCCATAATTAATATATTTACAGATTCAGAGAGAAACTGCCACTGCACTTCTCTAAAGCAACATAATACCTCACTACATTCTAAATACTTACCTTATATCCACAGATTAAGTGTAACTCTTAGCCCTCACCAAAGAAACTTATTTTTGCTGCAGAAGAAGACCATTACAGAAAGTAACAATTGGCCAAAATACAGAGAATTTCTGGTTTTGACCATGGGTACCAGCAACAAAGGATATACCAACAAAACAATAAAGTTCAAAGAACATCACAGAAAAGGGGCTGTATGAATAGCCACCCCAAGTGCCATCACAGAACTTACATCCAACAATGAATAGAGGTATATGTTGTTATAGATTCTGGCCTGGAATTTCCGGGCTAGACCTAAGGTTCAGACCCACAGTCCCACAGAAACACACGCAGTCCCGTAGAGATACAAACATTTTTTTTATGCTGATTGACCTAGGACCCAGGCATATAATTTGCTAACTCCTTCATCTGAACTCAACCCATCTTGTTCAGCCTTGCAGCAAGGTGCCTTTTCTCAGAGCAGCATTTCAGCTTCTCTCCTCTGTGTCTGCTGCCGTTTCCTTGTCATGTCTGTGGTGGCTCTCTGGCATCTGTCTCTGTTTTTCCTTTACTCAGAGATTTCTTAGCCTGGTAGCCCCACTCACACTTCCTGTTTGCCTTTAGCCAATAAAAAATTAAATCCATAGGCGGGACAAATATTTACAAAATTACCATCATAACTCCACTACAGGTATAGGCAGAGATACATGGCTGAGCACTGGGCTGAGCTCCTGGTCCAGCTGAGAGCAGAGGAGGAGAGACTATATGAGCAAGGGGTTAGGGCTTTTGAGAAAAATTCCCACAACAATGACTGGCTGGAGCTCTGGGGAGCTCACTGAATTAAGAACAGCCACTGGGGAAACATCAAGAAAAGGAACTAGGCCCTCCAAGGATAGTCAACTGTCCACTGACATGGGCAGTATGTGAGCCTCGTAGGGAAGAATCAAACTGTGTTTCTATGTACAGACTGGCACTCTGGAGCCCATTCCCTCCAGAGGAACACCTAACCCAGTCTTGACATTAGGATGAGGAAATTGGACTTGCCTGGAGTGGATGCTGAGCTGATCCACCTTGGGATTTCTTGCCCTTTTTGGGGGAGGGGAGGGGGGGTAGGGAGGAGGAAAGATGAAGGTTGACTGGGAAGGATTGGGGGGAAAGGGAGGGAGAGAAAGGGGATACATGGGAAAAAAGACTTTATTTTATAAGGAAAAAAAAGATTATGAGACCCAGAAAAACAGCAACTGAACTGTGAAATTATGTCTTCACACATGATAATGAAGCTGCATCTAAATACTCAACATCAGTTGACCTTCCTGTAATAAGAAATTTCTGGCCCAGCCTAGTCCCTCAGTCTAAATGCCTATAGCCTGACCTAGCCTGAGGTTCAGACCTGCAGCTCTGCTTGATCCCAGATAATCACACAAAGGCTTATATTAATTACAAACTGTCTGGCCTATGGCTCAGGCTTATTGCTAGCTAGCTCTCACATCTTAATTCAATTCATATCTATTGATCTGCCCTGCCACATGGCTTGTGGCTACCTCTTCCCCATTACATATTGTTTCTTGGACAGCTAGATTGTGTCTTTTATGACTCCACCCTCCTTCCCTGTATCTATGCTTGGATTTCCTGCCTGCTTCTAAACTGCTCTGCCATAGGCCAAAACAATTCCTTTGTTATCCAATGGTATTCACAGCATGCACAAGGACATCCCACATCACCTTCCAAAAGAGACAAGAGAAACAAACAATAGACCTCACTCATTTATTCAAAAGATATTGACTAAATACTCCTAAAGACTAGGTACTTAACCAAATAAGGCAAAGATTTTCTTGCCCTTGAAATTTTTACAAACTTATAAGACAAGCCAGAGAGGATGTCCTACTCCTGGCTTCTGATAAAACACCATGATCAACAACAACTTGGGGAAGAAAAAGATTATCTGGCTTCTATGGCTGCTCACAGTCCATCATGAGTAGGAAGTGAAACCAAGACAGTGGAGGAGTGCTGTTTACTGACTTGCTCCTCATGGCTTGGCCAGCCTGAGCTCTTACACACATCAGGACCACCTCCCAAGGGCAATACCAACAGCAGTGAGTAGGATACTTCCACATCAAGTATTATTTTGTAAAAGCCCTACAGATATGCCTACAGGCCATTTAGATAGAGGTATTTTCTCAATTGAGGATTCTCTTCCCAGATAACATTAGCTTGCCTCAAGTTGACCAAAAAAAAAAAAAAAAAAAAAAAAAAAACCTCAAAAGAACAACAACAAAAAACAATGAAACAAACATACAAACATCAAACCCCCAACCAGGACACGTGTTGTCTATAACAATACATGTATGTTAATGTTTGTCACAGAGTCAAAGCAGACACTGGCCAAAGGGAAGCACAACCAATAAGATAAATGCTATGGTTTACAATATGCATTTCTCACCAAGCAAAATTCATTTCTCATTTAAAGCATATTTGAATTTAGTCCACTTTGTCAAAAGATAATGAATATTATCAAGAACGTAGAGCAAAGGGAATTCTGTGAGACTATGAATTAGTACAAATGATACAAGCATATGACTGAGCAGGCCTACTACTAGAGATAGATGTCACAGAGGTAAAATCAGCAGGCATTTACAATATCTAAGTGTGTGCCAAGTGATTAACTTACATGCAAAATCTCTCTCTCTCTCACACACACACACACACAAACACAAACACACACACACAAGGAAATTCTGTCACTGTTGTGAGAATATAGGTGAACCTCAAGGATAGTAAAGAGAGAGAAGTGGAGGGAGATATTAGTCAACAGATACGAGATTATCTAGGTAAGAAGAATACAGCCACGAGATTTACTCTACAATGTGATGACTATAGTTAGTGAAGACTAACTGCATTTTTAAATGAACTGCCAGTTGGTGTTAAATTCACAAAAAGTTAACTATGTAAGGTAATATGCTTTCTGAGTAAGCATTTCCCAGAAAGAAATCTACTTAAAGTTCAAAAATTGTATCTCCCATTTTCCCTGACAAATGCCAAGTCTGACAAATATTAAGAAGGAGAATATTTTAGGGAGAATATCCACAGACTAGGGATGCAAGAGGAGAGCTGAGATACTTGACAGCATCCATAAAAATGGAACCTATACTCTGCCATGTTGGAGTAGAAAGACTGAGGCTAAAGAAGGCTAAAGATCTTCCTTCCTGGGAGAATTCCAGAAAAGGAAGAAAGGTACCTGGAAGCCTGTGAGTATGGTGGAGTGGCAGAGCAGAAAGTCTGGCAAGCTAACTATGTGTGAACTCTCAGAAAGAATTAGAGAGAAGAAGGGCACAATTACAAACTATAATAATAATAAATGAAAAAATGAGATGCAGACAAAGCATCCCATCATCTCTTAATGAAAATAAATAACAACTGGTCATAATTAATACTACCTACCCTAATCTATGTGAGCTGATCATAATTTTCAGACTTAATTTTTTATCTTATGTTATGTATTTTGTTTTGTTTTTTTAAAAAAAAAAAAACAAGAAGCTAAGTAGTTATAACTGAGAAAATAAAAAGTGGCAAAGTTTTATTTTACTGTTTGTATAAGATGAAGTAACATACACAAGACTATATTACCCATCATAGTTCAATGATCTTGGTCAAATATCTGACATTTTGGTAAGTTGAATCCTCTCAATTTCTAAATTTCTTTCAACCTATGGCTCATATTATGATTGAAGGCAGTTTCCTAATTTTTTTGTTATTTCAATTTGCTAATATACAGTTGTGAGGATCATATACTAGGTTTTGATAGACAATTTCAAGGTCCTATTTATGGGATGGTCTATGCTTCAAGCATGTTTAGCAGATGATGAATGAAGCGTGCCTACAAAGTACTAAGAAAATGACTACTACATTGATTTAATTTAAATCAGCACTTAACAATTGCCTTGTGTTAAATATCTCTTTTAGTTTAAACACCTGGTTGTCTGTGTTCGAACATTTCTAAAACCTTAACTATCTATTGCTAATTAACATTTATTTACTTGTATGTTGTAGATATTTACTCAAATAAAGTTAGGTGTTAGGGCAGTGCTATAGAGGCTAACTAGAAACAATGTACTAATCAAGAATAATTTTAAAGTTCTTTTTATTTATTTTTTCTTTTATTATTATGAACAAAGAAGTCATGCTTTCTATCCCTGTATATCCTTATTCAAGGCCCCTTCCCCCTCACGCGACATCAGGTTATTTTTTCTTCTCCACAACTCCCCATCCCCTCCCTGGGCAGGCAGCAGACAGTCCCATGGTCCCACTGACCCAACATTGCTTAGTTCAGTCTCCACTCCTGGCAGATCCAGTTTTGTCCCCCCCTCCCTCAAGAGTGAGTCAGGTGTTCCTCTAAGTTCTTTTTAAAAATATAACATTTTTTGTAGCTTCAGTTACAAAGAAATACTTTGGTGGGTTTCACATATCATTCACCATTTAATTCTATCAGTTAAATAAGAACAGACTGACAACATTTGCATTTTTATCAACATGTAATTATGCCCATAACTTAAAAAAATATAGCACAGGTGAATCACATCCACATATAAATATTATAATATATTATATCATATAAACTCATATTAGTTCATACATAATATTTTTATAAAATACAGGAAAGTTATTTAGTGACTGCAGTGATAGTTTTAAAAATATTGATAGTCCATTGACAAATTTATTTCAAATCTGTTGATCTATTCTAAGGTAATATATATTTATACACTATATATATACACATATATACAATATGCTGACATTTTAGCCACTAAATTATTGCATGGGTATTTACATGAAGCAAAACAAATTTATGTATATTTGAAGAATGGAAACTATAAGTCGTGTCACTCATCTTGAAATATTGTGCAGAAGATGTTAATAAAAAGTATGGATATGGAAAACAAATTGGATATAGAAAATGAATCACACATTCAATGTCACAGACACAAAGGCAAATGGAGATGTGGAAAACAAATCATACATTTAATGTCATTGAGAGCAAGACAAAGTTCTTAGGGCAGCCATCTTCACTTTTCTTTAAATTCAATTTCATTTTCATGATAGAAAAAAAATCAAACAAGCAAATAGTTACAGATATATTTGCCTGGACAAAAATGTCTAGTTGCTTTTATCTGCTATATTTCAAATAAAAACTCACCAACTGCTCTTAGATCCAGTTCAACATTAAATACAATTTCTGTGTGTCTTTAATAACTTCTTAAATTTCCAGAGTCAATTCCAGTCATAAAATAGTTATGGTTGTATCACTTTGTTCATAAGATTTTCATGAAAACTGATATATTGTTGTGCCTAGATAAAATTTGTAAATGGTTTGTAATGTTGAAGCAATAATGTACATAAATACAAATAACTGCTGTGGAATAATACTTTTGTATGCTGTGAATATGTATTACCCTTGTTAATTTAATAAAGAGCTAACTGGCCAATAGGTAGTCAGGAAGAGGTTAGGTAGGAATGCCAGACTGAGAGAATGCTGGGAAGAAGAAAGGCAAAGTCACCAGCCAGATGCAGAGGAAGCATCTGGAAATGAGCATACTGTCCTGTAAAAAAGTACCACCATGTGTAGAGTGTAGATAAGAAATATAAGCTGTAAGAGCTAGTTAGTAACAAGCCTAAGCTATCAGCTGAGTATTTGTAATTAATAAAAAGTCTCTGTGTAGTTATTTTGGAGCTGTCAGGTAAGATAGAGGTGAATGGTGGGTCAGAAACGTCAAATAACTTTGAAAAACAATAAGAAAGACACATAAATGTGAAGGAAAAGAGTGAGCTGTAAAAACCATATATTTTTTAAAAAAAACATTTCAAAGAAAAAACATCAGTCTTTTACAATATTTCTCTTATGTGATTTTTAAACCATCCTTTATCCTCACAGCTCATCTTGGAATTTCATTGCAGCCCCTACATGTGCCATTGAAAAACTGACACATAGCTGGAGAAACTTCTCAAGTAGACATATCCACTTTTTGATATTGTTATTCAAAGTTTTCATCTATGAAATTCTTACTCAAAAACTGTGAAATCTAGTTACAAAAAAAGTAAAAATAATCTAAGAATTTTAAGATACATTTATGCTTTTGTGTTGGGCCACATTCATATAAATCCTGAGCTATTTGTAGCCCACAGCCTGGAGGTTGGAAACATCTGTCATAGATCTTGAGTCTTTTTTCTTTATTAGTATTGCTATCTGAAAACCAACCTGTAGTAATGTCAGAGGAACCACAGAGGGACATCAGATTCCTCTCAGAGCGTACTACTTTCTGAATAATGCTTATAATTTCCAAGCCTATTCCACACAGTAGAATTCCTTTAGAATCCATGTCAACTCAAATTCCCAACCACTTTTCCCAGTTGGCAGCACAAGCAGTTCGTGCTTGTGGTTTAGCTACCAGTTGTTTGAGTAATGATTTTTATGATGCCACAGGCTGCTGAGCCAAGACAATATGGGCTGGTAAAAGAGGCAAGCCTCTACTGAAATCCACCCACACTCAAACAGCACATGAAGCTAACAGAGGGGAAACAAGGGCAGCATTGCCTTATAAACATCAGGGATACAGGCAAGACAGAACTCTATCTGTATATACATCTTTCTACATGTATATCCTCAAAGTGGACTTTGCTCCTGAGACTTTCCTTAGTTTATGACACCTGCCTCTGCCTCTGCCTCTGGCACATGCTTTCTGGTGTCATACCTAAGTTTGTAAACCAATTCTCTTTCCATTGCTGTGATTTTAACCATCACTTTCAATGCAGGGGGCTGCTTGCCTTATGATACATGCTTTCATGTGGGGTTCAAGAAAAGAGATAAAGAGAGCTCAAGGTTAAGACCACTTATGCACTGTGTCTATGGTCAAAAGTAGTTTTTTATCCCTGAAATGGTACAAAAAGTGACCTCTATTTCTCTGCTGTGGTGAGCCTACTATTTTTTTCCAGAGAAACTAGAGCACTACAATATGCTATATGCTTTGATATATTCATATACTTTATGATCTCTCCTATGAGATTTGTGTGTGCTCTCTGTCTGTCTGTCTGTCTGTCTCTCTCTCTCTGTCTCTCTCTGTCTCTTTCTCTGTCTCTGTCTCTCTCTGTCTCTCTCTCTCTCTCTCTCTCTCTCTCTCTCTCTCTCTCTCTCTCTCTCTGTGTGTGTGTGTGTGTGTGTGTGTACAGGCATGTATAAGTTAAATGTTTTGATATCTGGTGTCTTTCTCCTTCTATAACTCTCTACTTTGTTTTTTGAGACAGAAACTCTCACTGAGCCTGGAGTTTGCTGTTTGTAAAGACAAGATGGTTACCAACACCCTGGAGTCTACACATCACTGTCTTCTAGTAGAGGGGTTATAGGCATATACTGTGCATCTGGATTTTTGCCTGGATACTAGGATCTAAACTCAGGTTCTAATGCTTGTATGACTGAGCCATTGTTCCTCCAATGAGATTTTTGACACAAGAATGTTCACTATAACAACCTAAAGTGATAATATTACGCTAATATGTCCAGTTAAGATTTTCCCCTTTTCCTTGGTAGACTAAATACAACAGTGTCTCAGTGGTAGAAAAGGGATTAGGAGATTAGCAATATGTCAGATAATAGGGTTTATTTATATTTGTTGTACTTAGATGTAACACAATTATTTGGAGGAATGTCCTGTATACTGTCTTAGTTATGGTTTCTATTGCTGTAAAGAAACACCATAACAAGACAACACATAAAAAATATTAATTGAGGGGGTTCTTGTACAGTTTTAGAGATTCAGTCCATTATCATCATGATGGGGAGCATGGCAGTTGCAGACAGATATGGTTCAGGAGAAATATCTGAGAGTCCTACATTTTTCAGGAAACGGGAAGTCAACTGAGACACTTGATGGTGATATTTGAGCATAGAAAACCTCAAAGCCCACTCCCACAATGACACACTTCCTCCAACAAGGCCATAGCTACTCCAACAAAGACATACCTCCTAATAGTGCCACTCCCTGTAATTGTGGAGGCCAATTACACTAAAACTACCACGTTTACATTGATTGACAACATTTCTGAAGGTTTTTTAAATTTCTACAGTTATACTTAGAAGAGATCTGATCCCAACAAAGTAGCATCTCTTCACTTTGAGAAAGGAAGGGATACAAGCAGCTAAACATGATATCCTAAAAATATGAGTCTGTGTAAGATGGTGCTGAGGAATTAATGGGTGCAAGGGCATTAATACACCTGAGAGGCCCTGTACATAATGGAGTAAGAAGAAAGAAGTGGAGAGTAAAAAGAGAGGAGAGGCCACAATAGAAGGTGTGGATGCCAGTCTCATGAGATGAGATACTGATTTTTTGATAGATTAATACCACACCTTTGTTTACTCCATCCATGTTTGGGAGGTAGAATGATGAAAAGATATGAAGCATAGGCATGTATAAACTCTGCAACCAATTTATTTACCAAGACTGTTCTTACTCAACCTTCTTAACAGTGATCATGCAAGATCTAAGATACATATAATTTAAAATAATAACACAGCCTATGTTCATACTTGCATCCCTTCTTCAATTAGAGAGCCCAAACTTAGTGACAACCCAATCTGTCTTGCTAAGAGTTCTTGCTTGGCTCCATCCCTAGTCTGGGAACCTAGCACATCCTCCAACTCCACTAGTCCCTGCTGTATTTACTTGGTCCCTTCTCTAGGCAGTCATAAGACTTTTCTATGAATTATATTCTCCACTCTCAGAAACCACCCCTTTCCAAGGAGGGGCACTTGACCCACACAAGTAATGCCACCTACTCCTGATTCATCTGGGGACCATGTATCCCTCACCTGCCTACCCCTTCCTTTATAGGTAGGAATGCCAGACTTACATCACTAACTCTATAAGCACCCATTGTCTGAGCCCATTCCCCGAGGCTTTTGAAGAGTATCTGGAAGAATCTAATAATTCTATGGAAGATATGATCCTGGCCTGTAAAACCTCATCTAACTTAAGATGAGCCAAGACTTCTTTTGAATTCCTACATAAATATCAATACTGACTTCCCAAAGACTAAACTGGAAACCTCATACAGCTAATAAATCACCTGGCAAGTTGAAGTAAGAGGAAACAGCACTTTAAACACCCATTGAACAATGGAGAGACAAAATTTCTATATCAAGAAACAGTACCAACTATCTATTTGCAGATGTCTCATCACAACCAACAAACATGAATAATGAAAACAAGTCTCCACCAAAAATGAGTATTGTCATAGTAGTATCCCCAAAGAAAAGCAACTTAGATGACAAGATGATGACTCTAAATAGTAATAAATCCCATCCCTCGCTGTACCTGCCACTCTCTTTACTCCCATAGGCCCAGCTGCAGATGTGAAGCCCACTAACCTATTCTGTTCAGGAACTTCTTTTTTTTATTTCTTTTTTTTTCTCTTTATTTATTTTCCATTTGTCAAGAAAAACAGTAAATTGAATTTAAAATGCTGATAAGTTAACAATAACTACAAAGAAAATAAAAATCATAAGCATGACTTATCAAGGTGATAATGCAAATAATTTGCTACACATAAAATTACTTTGTGCTCAGCTTTCCCTCTGAATTTTTTTTTCTATCCCTGTATATCCTTATTCAAGGTCCCTTCCCCCTCCCACCACATCAGATCATTTTTTCTTCTCCACAACTCCCCATCCCCTCCCTGGGCAGACAGCACACAGTTCCATGGTCCTACTGATCCAATAATGCCTAGTTCAGTCTCCACTCCTGGCAAGTCCAGTTTTGTCCCTCATCCCTCACGAGTGAGTCAGGTGCAGGAACTTCTTTCACATATAAGAATCTCCTTTCTTCTCCATTTTTTCCCTCGACTGCCACCATTCTCATACCCACAAAACTTGAGTTCTTTGAACCCTCTTTCTTCTTGAGCCTCCTTTGCCTGGTGGTGTGAATCACTTCACCCTTTCCCATCCTTTCCACTACTCGCTGCCATCTCTATATATATTAGTCTAGTTCCAGGCCACTGGTTCTAGAGCCATGTTTGCCTGGTTCAAATAAATAGCTCATGTACTAACTTTATCTGACCGATCTCCAATCAAGCAGCTTCTGTATTGGCCCATTCTAAGGCAGGCCAGATTCTCATATTAAACATACAACCAAAAAAGAAGTCCACATTGGCAGGTCAAATCTCAAAATCAAAGCCAATATGAATGGCAGCAACATCATGTCTCTCATCAAACTCACTAGTCCCTTCAAAATGTTCTCTAATAATAATTACCTAGCTAAACACCAGTACATGAAATTTAGAAAGATCAGTCATAAGCTTTATCAAGGAATTCTGGGACTTTAAAGAAAACATAAACAAACACTTCATTTAACTTTAAGAGAATATTAACACCTGATTGCTGTTAAAAAAAAAACTATAAAAATACAACTGAACAAAGTAATAAAGACAATGAAAGATTTTAATGAGAATTCAGTAAAAAGATTAAAATATTACAGATAACTTAAGCTGAAATAACAAGGAAATTGAAAATTGTAATAACACAACTAGAAAACTCAAGGGAAAACCTTACAAGGAGAATGGACCAAGTAAAAAACAGCATATCACAAATCAAAACTAAGGCAAGACAAAGAAAGATCATAAAACAATTAAAAGCAAAAAAAAAAAAAGACATGCAGGAAATGTGGGATACCATGCAAAGACCAATTTCTTGAATCGTAGGCATGGGTGAGAGAAAATGTCTAGATCAATAGTATCAATCAGATTTTCAGCAAGATCATAAAAATACTTCCTCCAAATTAGGAAAAATGTATTCATGCAGATATGAGAGATATGAGAAGCAGATAGAACATCTAAGAGGAAAGACAAGAAAAGAAACACCCTGTGGCATATCATAGTTAAAACATTAAATATATACATAAAAAATTGAAAATGACAAGTCACATATAAAGAAGAATTCATCAAAATAACATATTAGATCACAGTGAAAACTTTGAAAACCTCAAGAACCTGGAACAATGCCCTCCAAATTCTAATAGGCCGTGACAACTAAGTTGAAATTCTTTTTTTTCCACTGAAGCTGAAGTTTAATTATCCTTTTAAATTATATTTATAATATGGACTGTGGAGGGGATATAAGAGAGTTAATTGTAAAGTTGAAGAGAAAGTGATTTAAATTAAGTTTTTATGTTTAACAGTGTCATCACTGAAATAACTTTTGAATTTTATATAACAAAAATATATTTAAACACATTTTCATCCATGAAACTGTTCTCACAAGTATATTCATTAATCCATTTATTTTTTTATATAAAGTCATTTTATTTTTATTTTTTATATTTATTATTTGATGATTTTACATCATGTACCCCATCAAACTCAGTTATCAGTCCTCTCAGATTCATACCCACTCTTATGATATCCCCTTTTACAAAAAAGCCCAGTCATGCTGCTAATTTACTTACTGGGGCATAATTAAACTCCCTGTGGCCAGGCCCTTAAAAAAAAGAACAAGTCCTTCCTCACCCATACCCCTGTAAGCTTTGTCTTGGTTTGTGCCTTCTTTATTGCTTCTATTTTGATTTTTAATTCCTGTAAAGTTTCTTTCACCGGTTTGTTTTCTCTTTCTTTGTTTTCTTTATTTTCTTTCAGGAATTTGTTCATCTGTTCATTGCCTCTAATTTTCTGTTTGTCTTCCATTTCTTTAAGGGAGTTTTTTTATATCCTCTTTTAAGACTTCTATTAATTTCATAAAGCTGTTTTTAAGGTCATTTCCTTCTGTTTCCTCTTCATTGTTATGTTCAGGTCTTAAAGCTATAGAACCACTTGCTTCTTCTGGTGGTGACTTGCTGAGCTTTGTATTGTTGTATGTATTCTTGCACTGGCAACTTCCCATTGCTTCCTCAATTTGGTTAGTTCTTGATCGGCTCTTAGTGGGTTGTTAATCAGCTGTGTGTTCAGAGGGTTGGCTGCTCTGGTAAGGTCATAGTGCTATGACACCAGCTGTGGTATAGGCAGACTGTGTTCTGTCACTAAAGCTGCACGCCCCATCTCAGGGCTTGGGTGCGCATACATTTCTTAAGTATGTTTTCAATATGGAAAAATGTCCTTTTTTCTTTGGCTATGACAGTTTTCTGATTATAGTATTCTGGCTAGCATTTGTGGTCTTTTTAATTTGTAAATATAGATTCAATCTTTCAGGCTTTGATGGTTATTTTGATGAGCCTACCTTTATTTATAAATTGTTCTTTTTCTCTTATTACTTACAGGATTCCTTTTTGCTTTGTATGAGTGTTTTGACTATTATATGATGTGAAGTGTTTATTTTAGAATCCTGTCTATTTGCTGTTATGTATGTCTCTTGTATCTTGATAGACATCTCTTTCCTTAGATAAGGAAATATTTTTGTTCTATGATGTTGATGAAGATGTTTTCTGTGCCTTTGACCTTAGTCTCTTCCCCATATTCTCTTCCCCATATTCTATGCCTGTTGTTTTATATTTGGACTTTTTACAGTGTTCCAGAATTTCTGCATATCCCAGTCCATTTTTGTGAATTTGATATTTCTGTTAACTGAGTATTCCAATTTATCTCTTATGTTTTCTGGGCTCAATATTTTATATTCTATATCATCTAACCTATTGGTGAGGATTTCTTCTGAAATTTTATTTGTTTTAATTTCTCAATTTTCCATTTATTTCCAGTTTGATTATATTTTGACTTTTTTCAGTGATTTTATTTTTTATTAAATTATTTTTATATGTTAAATTATTCTTATTGCTTCATTGTATCATTCATCTGTTTGTGTTTTCAAGGTCTTCATTCCAGCATTTATTCATATCCTCTTTGAGTCCTATGATTTCATTTATTTTTACTTATTACTTTTAAATATATTTTAATTAAAAGATAATTACATAACCCCCTTCCATTTTCTCTCTTTATTTAAACTCCTTTTAGATTCTCTCACACACCTCAAAATTGATGGCCTCCTTAGCTCTGATTATTATTGTTACACAACACTCATGGGTATGTCTGTATATTTACAAATATATAGGTATAACTTGCTAAGTATATTTTTATTGTTTGTATGTATGTTGTTATAGAATTTACCACTTTGTGTTGGGTAACAAATGATGGGGCCCATTTCTGGGAGAGGTAGTCATTGGTTGCCTATATCTCTTTGTCTAGGAACTGGACTTCATGAGAATTTCCCCTACAGCATTAGCATATCTATTGATAGTATTATTTTCAGTCTTATTTATAAAGCTATTAGTAGAGGCATTATCTAACTGCAGACTTTCTTGTCTTCTGGTTTTTATAATCTTTCTGCCCCCATTTCATGATGTCTCTTGAGTCTTAGATATAGGAGCCATGTTATAGATGTATTTACTGCTTCTACAATCTCCATTATTGTATCCCAGTTACAGTTTTCTGTGGTGATAACCATTCACTATAAAGAGAATCTTCTTTGAAAAAGAATGAAAGCTCCACTTATATATGAGTATAAGGATGTTTTTTAGAATATAGTAGGGAATTATGCTCAACTACTGAACTGGCAATGGTAGATTCTTTTCTAATGTCCATAGCCTTACTTGTAACAGGTAGTTGGCTAGGTTTCAGTACCAGGCATGATTTTCTTCTTGTTTAAGGAGCCCTAAATCAAATTAGACAACTGTTAGTTACCCTCAAAATATGAATGCCACTAGTTTACTTTTGGGATATTTTGCCATGATCAGCATTGCTATTGTTCATAGATATCACAGGTACATAGAATTATTAACTACATTCCTCCCTTGGGAATTTGACTTACTTTCTAATACTATGGAAGCCTGACCACATGAAGGAGGTTTTCAGATTAGGTCTACTTAGATTAGGTCTACTTAGAATCATCTGCATCCTGTGTCCTAAGTGTCTAATGCCTTCAGCAATACAGACTTATCTTCAACTTTTGAGAGGCAGGCAATCAAAGACAACCAATAGCCTGTGCCATTTCAAAAGTCAACGCACAGCAACATGAATGAAGTTTTCTTATATCTAATACTTGGATTTTTGTTACATAGTCTAGAGCTCTTGTGAAGAGTACTGTCAGCCTAAAGGCATAATTTGGTTTAAGTATGTGTGTGTGTGTGTACATGTGTGCAATGTGTGTGTATTTTTGTGTATGTATACTCGAGTTTAGGTTTTCTATTTTATTTCAATGTTCTAAGTATCCATTTTTGTGCCAACATCCATTTATTTATTTATTTATATTACTCTATGATGTATCTCAAAATCTGGAATGGACATTTCTCCAGTATTCTTTATCCTGAGAATTGTTTTGACCCTCTGAAGTCCTTTTTGGTTCCATATAAATTTTAAGATTTTATTTTTCAATTTCTGTGTGGAATGTTGCAGGTATTTGTATTGAGATTTCATTGACTTTGTAAATTACATTTGGTAGGATGGTCATTTTTGCAATATTAATTATTTTGTTCCATGAGCATGAGGTGTCTTTTCATTTTCTAAATTTTTCTACAGAGATTTGAAGTTTTTATTATAGAGGTCTTTTACCTCCTTGTTTATATTTATTTAAAGATACTTTATTGTCTTTGATGTTCTTGTAAACAGACCTATGTCCATGATCTCTTTCTCAATGTGTTTGTTGGTGATGTATAGAAAGACTGCTGAATTTTGTAAGTTGATTTTATATATTCCTTCCTTACTAAATTTGTTGCCCATTTCTAGAAGGTTTTTGGTAGAATTTTGGGGATTTTTTTATATATAATATTATATCATCTGAAAATAGAAAAAAATGACTTTTTCTTTTTTAATTTATTTTCTTTTTTAAAATTTACTTATCTATTTTTATAGAGTAAAGTCTTTTTGATTCATGTATCCCCTTGTTCCAACTCCTTTTTTCCTCCTGACTCCTCACAGTCAGCCTTCAGCCTCTCTCCTCCCCACTCCCCTCCCCAGAAAGCGCAAGAGGTCCCTAGGTGAATTAGCTCAGCATCCACTCAGAATTTGTTGTTTATTATGTTTTGTACTATATATTCTTGATTAATTATTCCCTTGATTAAAAAGAAGTGCTCTTCTTGAAAGGGGGTGGAAGAATTGACAATGAAGTATTTTCTGGCTAGTTTTAGTTTGAAGTCTATTTTGTGAGACACTAGGATGGCAATGCATGCTTGCTTCCTGATTCTATTTGCTCAGAATATTTTACATTTTACCATCATTTCCCTTTAAAATGGTGCCTATCATGAAAACTGGGGTGAGTTTCTTATACACAACAGATTTAGAGATTGGTTCCTTAGTCCATTCAGCTAACCTGTCTTTTTATTGAAGAGTTGGTATATAGATTTCAGGCAGCTTGTTGTTTTTTACTAGTTTTGTTCTTAGTTATGCTTCATGTGTCATTTACTATAACTTAATTTATTTTCTTTCTAGAGTCTCTTAACACTGCTTTTCCTCACTTTAGTTAGTTCAAAGTATTGCTTCCAAGATTTTTTGTTGGATATAAATTGTTAGGATGTTTGTATTATTGAAAGTTTTCTCTTTTTTTGTCCACAATGTGAGATAGTTTTTCTTGGTATATAAATTCAACTTGGGCCACCTGAACCCAAGCCTTGAAATGAGCACTCAGCTTCAGCAAGGATCATAGTCCACCCAGACCATGGCTGATATAATGGCAGCAGGGGAGCAGCCGAGTCCCTGGGCACACAGCTGAGAGGAAAGAATTCAAGAGGTGACGACTGAGGTCATAGCAATGCAACTTCATGAGAGCAGCTCACCCTCTGAACACATAGCTGATTAAGAACCCTCAGACC
Organism: Sigmodon hispidus; assembly: GCA_004025045.1. NCBI lineage: Eukaryota > Metazoa > Chordata > Mammalia > Rodentia > Cricetidae > Sigmodon > Sigmodon hispidus. The sequence continues at coordinate 35,269 of PVIH01014925.1, forward strand.
AACAGCCTAATGAGAGCCAAGCAAGAACTAACCAAGAGTGAATGAGGAAACAATGGGCAGATGCCAGTGCAAGAATACATACAGCAATACAAAGCTCAACAAGACACCACTAGAAGAAACAAATGGTCCTATAGCTTCAAGACCTGAACATAACAATGAAGAGGAAACAGAAGGAAATGACCTTAAATACAGCTTTATAAAACTAATAGAAGTCTTAAAATAGGATATTAAAAAACTCCCTTAAAGAAATAGAAGAAAATGCAAACAGAAAATTAGAGGAGATGAACAAATCCTTGAAAGAAAATAAAGAAAACCAAGAAAAAGAAAGCAAATAGGTGAAAGAAATTTACCAGGAACTGAAACTTAAAATAGAAGCAATATAGAAGGTACAAATCAAGACAAAACTAGGAATACAAAATCTGAAAAAAGACCTGGACCCACAGATTTAAGCATAACCAACAGAATCCAAGAGATGGAAGACAATGTCTGGAGTGAAAGACTCAATAGTGGTAATAGATACATCAGTTAAAGAAAACACTAAAACCAAAAAAGTCATAATACAAAATGTCCAGGAAATTTGGTACACCATGAAAACATCTAACCTGAGAATAATAGGAATAGAAGAAGGAGAAGAATACCAGCTCAAAAGCACAGATAATGTATTCAACAAAATCATAGAAGAAAACTTCTCCAACCTAAAGAAGGAAATGCCTATAAAGGTACAGGAAGCCTACAGAACACCAAATAGACTAGACCCACATAAAAAGTCTGCTTGCCATATAATAATCAAGCCACTAAACCTACAGAACAAAGAAAAAATAGTAAGAGCTGCAAAGGAAAAAGGTCAAATCACCTATAAAGGCAGACCCATCAGAATAACACCTGACTATTCAATAGAAACAATGAAAGCAGGGAGGTCCTGGTTAGTCATTATACAGACACTAAAAGTGCATGGATGCCAACCTAGACTACTATACCAAGCAAAACTGTCAATCACCATAGATGGAGTAAATAAGATATTTCACAACATAACCAGATTTTAAGTAATACCTAACCATAAATCTGACCCTACAAAAAGCCCTAGAGAAAAATCTTCAACCTAAGGGAACCAGAAATATCCATGCAACCACAAACAATTGATAACTTCACAGAACCCCCCCCCCAAAAAAAAAGGAAATATAGGCAACTACCAAAAATGACAGGGAATATCAATCATTGGTCATTAATATCCCTTAATATCAATGGACTCCATTCACCTATGAAAAGACACACTCTAGCACCATGGATACAATAACAGAAACCATTCTTCTGCTGCAGACATGAAACATACCTCAACTTCAAAGACATACAGAGTCTCAGAGTAAAGGGTTGGGAAAAGATTTTCCAATCAAATGGTCCTAGGAAACAAGCTGATGTAGCCATCCTAATATCTAACAAAATAGACTGTAAACTAAAATCAATTAAAAGAGACCATGACAGACACTACTTAATCATCTCAAGAAAAATCCAACAAGACAAAATTTTAATCCTGAATATCTATGCTCCTAACACAAGGGCACCTACATATGTAAAAGAAACACTTCTAAAGCTTAAACCTCATATCAAACCTGACACACTAGTAGTGGGAGACTTCAATATCCCACTTTCATCTTTGAATAGGTCAACCAGACCAAAACTCAACAGAGAAATTAGGGATCTAGCAGAAGTTATAACTTTAATGGACTTAGTAGATATATAATGAACCCCCACTCAAACAAAAAGGAATACACACATTTCTCAGCACCCCATGGAACTTTCTCTAAAATTGACCCCATACTAGGTGATAAAGCAAATATCAACAGGTACAAAAATATGGGTGTAACTCCTTGTACCATATCAGATCATCATGGTCTAAAGTTAAAGTTCAACAATATCAAGAATCACAGAAAGTCTACCAACTCATAGAAACTAAACATCACTCAACTGAACCACCTCTGAGTCAAGGAAGAAATTAAAAAAGAAATCAAAGACTTCCTAGAATTTAACAAAAATGAATCCAAAACATACCCAAACATATGGTATTTCATGAAAGCACTCTTAAGGAGAAAATTCATAACACTAGATGCCTCCATGAAAAGACTAGAGAAATCTCACACAAGAGGACTATTAGCACAGCTGAAAGCCATAGAACAATTAGAAGCAAACTCACCTAGAAGGAGTAGATGGCAGGAAATAATCAAACTTAGCTGAAATCAATACAATTGAAACAAAAAGAACAATACAAAGAATCAATGAATCAAAGAGTTGGTTCTTTGAGAAAGTCAACAAGCTAGATAAACCCTTATCCAAACTAACCAAAAAGCAGAGAGAGAGTATCCAAATCAACAAAATCAGTAATTAAAAGGGTGACATAACAAAAGACCCCCAGGAAATCCAGAGAATTATCAGGTCATACTTTGAAAATCTGTATTCCACAAAAATGGAAAACCTAGAAGAAATCAACAACTTTCTGGACAGGTACCATTTATCAAAATTAAATCAAGATCAGATTAAAGATCTAAACAATCCTATACCACCAAAGGAAATTGAAGCTGTCATTAAAAGACTCCCAAATAAAAAAAGCCCAGGGCCAGATTATTTCAGTGCAAAATTCTACCAGACATTCAAAGAACTAAAAAGGGAATTCTTGACAGAAGAATTACAAATGGCTGAAAGGCACATGAAAAAGTGTTCAACGTCTTTAGCTATCAAAGAAATGCAAATCAAAACAACTTGGAAATATCACCTTCTACCTGTGAAAATGGTTAAGATTAAAAACACAGATGACAGCCTTTACTGGAGAGGATGTGGAGCATTGTTGGTGGGAGTGTAAGCTTGTTCAGCCACTCTGGAATGCAGTATGGCAGCTTCTCAGAAAAGTGGGAATCAATCTCCCCAAGGACTGAGCAATACCACTTTTAGGCATATACCCTAAAGATGCACATTTGCACCCCAAAAGCATTAGCTCAACTATGTTTATAGCAGCATTATTCGTAATAGCAAGAACCTGGAAACCACCTAGATGCCAGTCAAAACTGAAGAATCGATTAACAAACTGTGGTACATCTACACAATAGAGCACTATCAGCAGTAAAAAAAAAGAAAGAAAAAATGATATCCTAAAATTTGCAGGCAAATGGATGGATTTGGAGAATATCCTCCTGAGTGAGGTATCACAAACACAGAAAGAGAAGCAGGGGATGTACTCACTCATTTAAATGTACTTTTTTAAAAAAAAAGATGTCATTTTATACAAAAGCTCAAAGCTAGAACATAGCTAAATGACACAGTGCTTTACTTCTACATTCATGGTCTCTGGCAGTGGTGTGGGTGAGGAAGAACTCCTTTTCTTTAAGGATCTGGCCACAGGCAGTTTAATTATGCTCCAGTAAGTAAATGAGCAGCATCAATGGGCTTTTTTTTGTAAATGGGGAGATCTTAATATAAAATATGGGTATAAAACTGAGAGGACTGATAACTGAGTTTGATAAGGTATATGATGTAAAATCACCAAATTATATATATATATATATATATATATATATATATATATATATATAAAATTTATGAGCACTAAAGCAGCTCCACAGAAGATTCTGGGAGGAATAGTTAGTTGTAAAGAGAAGGTAAGCAGAGGTGCTAGACACTGCTGAGAGGGGTGATAAAATCATCCACATGCCACTAATATAGCACATAGCAGGGCACAGAGTGGGGAGTTTCTACACAGGGAAGGGAGGTCTGGAGGACTCAGCAGGAGGGTGCTTGTCTGACAAGCATGAGATCTTGGGTGTGGCCTTTTGAAAAATGAAGGTAAAGGAGTTATGCATGTGCACTTGTGTTTACAACCCTAAGAAAGGTAAGCATTAGTAAGAGTTTATTAATATATTTTTATGTGTTCAAAATATTTTTGAAGGACTTTAACCCTAAGCCAGCCACCTTCATTAAACCTTAAATAAATAAAGTAGATTTCTGCACTGTCCCAGACTAAGAGGACTGTGTGGCATAGTTTCCTTTATCAATAACATTTTCATATCTTTCTTGAATTAACACTTACAAAGAAATTGAGTTTTCTCTCCCATTACCATTTTATCTCTAGCAGATATCTAACACTGTCAAACCTCTGTGTCAGGTGGCTTTGAGTACTGGCAGCAATAGCATTGGAAAGTGGTTGCCGCCTGGGCCTTGTAAGCTGAACTAAGAAACTAGGAATGTGAGTGCGGTACAGAGAGTGAGCACGATGCAGACATGAGCCAGTCCTGGAATTCAGCCAACTTGTCTTCAAAGACCAGAGAGTACATTTGCTTCCAAATTCATGAGTTTTTCACATTTAGCTTCCAGAGTCTTCTTACAGTGTCTCCTTCTGGCAAGCAAACTGCTCAATGATAAGCAACTTACCAACCTCAAGAGACTAAGAAAGTACAGAAGGTGTTCTGGTTTAGCAAAGGTGCAATGGGCTCCGTTTGTTTGCTTGGCTTTTGATTTTTGATAATCTAGTGCCAGGGAGTTAGAAACAGATGAAAAGTTCCCATTTGTGCTTCAGAAGCATGCAATGAATAATACGATGATATTTCCACGATACTGTTCCCAATGCTGGAGAATTTCAACTTTTGTCTTCCTGACTAGCGCACATGGCTTCCTAAACCAATATGCTGTCTGCATCCCCTCTAGAGTCCTCTGTAACAAGCATTATAGCCTGAAAACTCAGCCTTCCAGGGTTGTGATTAGATGCAGTAATGAGCTGTGCATTTCCTGGCATCTCTATTCAAATAGTTGCATTACTTTGGGATGTGTTATTAAGAAAAAGTACATCCATTTTGTAAGAATCTTTAAGACAAGACTTTCCTGGCTTTTGCCCCAACTCTGAAAATAAGCGAGAGTCTGGACGTCTGTGCCTTCCTCTTCCTTGCCTACCCCTTCCTCTTACATCCTCCTTCCTTCTTCTCTCCTTCCCTTTCCTTCTCTTCTCCTCTCCCTTCTTCTTTCCCCTCCTATTGCCCCTTTCCCCATCTTCACCCCTTCCCTATTCTCTCCTTTCGTCTCTGCATTCTTGAATTCCTTTTTTCGAGTATTCATTATATACCCAGTTGCAATGTATTACGTAGGTACAGATGAATAAGTCATAATCCCATAATGTCAGCCCTGTAGTCATTATCATAACTATGTACAATAATAATGAGATAATAGAAGTTGAGCTAACATAAAGACTGCAGAAGTATTGGGGAAGGGGGCTGTGAAATTTGTTCCAGGGGCCTGGGGCTTCATTAGAACTCTGACTCTATTTGTCTAACTTTCTTGTGGATCTGTTAACCACAAACTTCCTGGGAATTCTCTCCAAGATTAATTGGTCCCCAGGGCTAGATTAGAAATCAATAGGTGTAATGTCTCTCAAATTCTCCTACAGGTTTCTTCTAACAACCAAATCTCTCCTTTCTCTTTCTTACATTACCTCATACATTCCCATACATTTGATCTCAAGCCGAGGCCACTGTCCTCCCTTTATTCATTCTGTGCCTCACAGCAGGCATGCGGAGGAGGAAGACAGAAAACTTTTCACTGTGGGCATCAAGCTGTCAGCTTGCTCCTGCCATCCCTCTGACCTGCTAATCCCTACCACAGCACACTTACCACCAAAGCCAGGGTGGGAGAGAAAACACACACAGGAGGCTTTTCCAATTAACAGCAAAACTCCTTAGCACACACCCAATTTCCTGAGAATACAGAGAGCACTGGGGGGCCACTGCCCACAAGGACTTCCAGCAGAGGGAAGCAACAAATGCAGATAGTGAGTGACTAATGTGCATTAAACACCAGGCTCGCCCTGTGCGCTTCAGTCTGTGGACTCTACACCTGCACCTGCAATGCACAGTGTGTGTGTGCACAATGTCTTCAGTTAAGAAAACTAAAGCACAGAAAAAATTACAAGTGTCAAAAGAAGAGTGCCATTTCAAGTAGCAGGAATATAAATATATGAAGATAACTTCAGGGTCCATGATCTTAGCCCCTAGGCAGAACTGCCACCCACTTTAGTGTGAGTGTGTGTTGTGTGCTAGTAAATCATAAAGCAAAATCTACCTTCTAGTGTTTCTTCAGAAACCAGCTCTTGCTTTCTCTGGCTAAGGAATACTCTTTTATATTGGTGCTTAGTTAAGGTAATACCATGGCATGCCTGTCGGCACAGTGCCCTTTATATGTGGATGTGGTTCCCCAGTACGTTTCATTTTATCCCCAGGTAGCAAACTTGTTTGTTCCTAGGTAGCCTTAAATCTTTGAAAGATGACTTTGGGGCTCCTAATTTTGGCTTCTTTATTCAAAATTTGCTTTAATATAGCAAGTGTAATGTAGTGTCCCCTGACTTCTTTTGTTTGTTTGATTTTGGAGACAGGGTTTTTCTGTGTATCAGCTCTGGCTGCCTAGGAACTCACTTTGTAGAGTGGGCTGGCCTCGAACTCACAAAGAGCCACCTGTTTCTGCCTTCTGTGTGCTGAGATTAAAGGCATATGCCACCCCATCTCCCCCAGCAACATCAGCACGTTAAAAAAAAAAATTCTTTCTGAAGAAAAAATTTTATAGGAGTCATTATAAATATTTTCTGGACATCTTTTAAAGATGGCATTTAATAATACACTGCCCTCCTGCACACATACAAAAAGAAGAGAGTGGTGAGAAACAGTTGTGTGCGAAGAACGATGTAGTCCCCCCCATTAAGACAGAATCTGTTAACATTTTTTGAGAAAATATAACTTGATAAAAAGCTAAATGCCAACTTTTCCAGCATTCCAACTTTCCAAAGTTACTGAGTTTGGGCCATGTGGGAGTTTATTCTCTGTTAAGAGAAATACTTGATAAATCTGTTCCTGGCCTAGCGAACTAGGAGTTAAACCCTGCTGCCAACACAGATTTGGTAATGCCCCTACCACAGAGTTGGCTGTAAAACATGTAAGGTAGCTATCTTCCGGAAGTCAGCTTCTAGTAATAGTATAATTGGTTAAGTATGTATTGTGCTGTGTTTAATAACTGAGTGCCTTAATTTTCAGAACAAATGGCATCCACATGCTTGTTATTAACCTCCTGAATGGGATGTAATATATGCCAGGTTGCCAAAAGGCAATGGGTATCCAAATGATTCTCTGCCATATTGGAAATGCTATCTACTTTTTGATGAGATAACTAGATAAAATTACACATATCCACACAAACACATATGTATGTATGTATGCCCTCAATCAGGCAAGCATTTTTAAGTTCAGTGGCAACTTAGAAGGTGGTCGTAGTGAACTTCCTTTTTCTTACATAGGCAAAGCAACTGTCACATTCCAAAGAAAAGCAGAAGTCCAATGCATTATTCTTAAAGCAGCTAGTCACAAATCAACTGCTAATAAAATAGGAATAAATTAGTTACATGTGTGGGGAAAAGGATTTAGAATCCACAAATAATCCAGGAAATAACTAACATATTCTATTATAATCACGTCGAAAGGTTGTACACTGCAAAAGTTGCCAGCACAGAAATGTCCAGGCCACTGGCTGTATTCATATGTAATTCTCAAGCATGGCTGTGAGAACATTCCTAATCAGCCAGGAACATTCCTAATCCAGCTCATCTTCAGAGAAATTATCCACAAACTTTCAGATTTAGAAGCAAAAGAGGTTATTTTGTTTTACCTTCTAAAGCAAATGAACTTTTGGTGTACACATGAATATATATGTATATATATAAGCATATATATATGTATACACATAAGTACTAAGACAATGAAACAAACAAGAATACCAATTCCCTTGAGAGTGCATGTCTAGTGGCCATGTCACCTAGCAATTTCTATTTTTTTTTTTTAAATATATAACAATTCTGTTCAGGTAAAGTTTATTTTTTTCTTTTTTTATTATTATGAATAAAGAAGTCACACTTTCTATATTTGTATATCCTTATTCAAAGTACATTCTCCCTCCCACCACATCAGGTTATTCTCTCTTCTTCACATACCCCCCTTCACCCCACCCCCACCCCAGCAGGTGGCAGGCCGTCCCAAGGTCCCAAGTTCCCACTGACCCAGTATTACTTAGTTCAGTCTCCACTCCTGGCAAATCCAGTTTTCTACCCCCTCCCTCAAGAGTGAGTCAGGTGTTCCTCTAGGGGGAGTGGGATCCAAGGTGTCAGTCCAGGGTGTTTCTGATCCCAAGCTGTGCAGTGGTTGTGGTTTGCAGCTTACGCATGCTTTGCTGTTTTCCTTTTTGTTTAGAGTCCACTAATGAGTGAGTACATCCCCTGCTTATCTTTCTGGGTTTGTGATACCTTGCTCAGGAGGATATTCTCCAAATCCATCCATTTGCCTGCAAATTTTAGGATATCATTTTTTCTTAATGCTGAGTCTGTGGTACATCACCAAGCCTTTTCACATAACCATGTTAATGGCTCTGATTCAGATTTCCAGTTTCTGGGTTTTTCAGAAGTATTAAGATACTTTAATGAAGTCAAATGCATAGTAAGTCCTCTGAAATCACCATGGTTACACTCAATACCTGGATGAGTGTAATGTGACATCATTTTTAAGCTGTTCCTTTTTTCCCCTTTTATTATTATTATGAACAAAGAAGTCACACTTTCTAACCTTGTATATTCTTATTCAAGGTCCCTTCCCCCTCCCACCACATCAGGTCATTCTTTCTTCTCCATAAATCACCATCCCATCCCTGGGCAGACTGCAGGCAGTCCCATGTTCCCACAGGCCCAGTATTGTTTAGTTCAGTCTCCACTCCTGGCAAATCCAGTTTTCTACCCCCTCCATCAAGACTGAGTCAGATGTTCCTCTAGGGGGAGTGGGATCCAAGGTGTCAGTCCAGGGTATTTCTGATCCCAAGCAGTTCAGTGGTTGTGGTTTGCAGCTTGGGCATGCTTTGTTTTTTTCTTGTTTGTTTGTTTGTTTGTTTGGAGTTCACTAATGAGTGAGTACATCCCCTGCTTATCTCCCTGAGTTTGTGATACCATACTCAGTAGGATATTCTCCAAATCCATCCATTTGCCTGCACATTTTAGGATATCATTTTTTCTTACTGCTGAGTAGTACTCCATTGTGTAGATGTACCACAGTTTGTTAATCCATTCTTCAGTTGAGGGACATCTAGGTTGTTTTTAGGTTCTTGCTATTACAAATAATGCTGCTATGAACATAGCTGAGCTAATGTCTTTGGAGTGTGACTGTGCATCTTTAGGGCATACACCCAGAAGTGGTATTGCTGGGTCCTTGGGCAGATTGAGTCTCAATTTTCTGAGAAACCGGAATACGGCTTTCCAAAGTAGCTGAACAACCTACACTCCAACCAACAATGGAGGAGTGTTCCCCTTACTCCGCATATTCTCCAGCATAGGCTGTCCTCTGTGTCTTTTATCTTAGCCAATCTAACAGGTGTCAGATGGTATCTCAAAGTTGTTTTGATTTGCATTTCTCTGATGGCTAAAGATGATGAGCACCT
>PVIH01014926.1:0-51603 GCA_004025045.1 Sigmodon hispidus
CCTCCCCTTCCTGAGCTGTCCCTGCAAGCCCCTCCCCTTCCTGAGCTGTCCCTGCAAGCCCCTCCCCTTCCTGAGCTGTCCCTGCAAGCCCCTCCCCTTCCTGAGCTGTCCCTGTAAGTTCCTCCCCTTCCTGAGCTGTCCCTGCAAGCCCCTCCCCTTCCTGAGCTGTCCCTGTAAGTTCCTCCCCTTCCTGAGCTATCCCTGCAAGCCCCTCTCCTTCCTGAGCCATCCGGGCCTTCCCACAGCCAGCTGTTTCACTTCCATCTTAACATCCCGAGTCACAGGATTCCCTCTAGGATCTCTCCGAGGAAATTACCACACAGTGTAGATCACATCCACCTCCCCTTACATGTTCTCTGGGCTTTGTCCTTCCCCTCTGTCATAAAGGCACAATATTTTGGGAGCTTCAGTTCATCATACATTAAATTTTTCTTTTTTATTTATTTCCAAAGATTTACCGATTTATTCTATTATATTATTTAAATTTTTTAATTTCAATTTTTTATATATTTTGATTATATTCTTTTCCCTTCCCTAACTCTTCCCAGATCCTCCCCACTTCCCCACCCAGCAACTTCATATTCTTTCTCTCTCAGCAAAAGACAAGAAAAAAATTTAAAATAAAGATCAGAACAGACAAGCAAACTAAAACAAAAGAAAATAAGACAAAAAAATATTAAAGCAAAATAAAATAGAGCACATATGCATACGCAAATATACATACACCCACACAAAAGAAGAAGAAAAAAACATGGAGTCCATTATGTATCAGGCAACTACTTGGGCACAGGGCCTACCCTGGCGTATGATTTATATATCCCATGTCACTCCCTTGCAAAAACAGATTTTCCCTCTCCCAGCAGATATCAATTGCAAATAGCTTCTTGGTTAAAGGTAAGACTGCCTCTCTACTTCTCTCAGTTCTGGAATTTTTTTCTGGTTTTGAACTGTTAGGATTCTGGAGAAGTCCCACAAAAGACCACCATCCACATATGCAATCAGCAAGAATATTTCTTATACCAGCATGGGGTCATTCACCCCTACATACAAAATGGCAGCAAACCCAAGAGGGACTCCCAGGCTTGTTTAAAGCAGAGCTAAAGGGAATTCCTAAGGTAGTTAGGTCATTTCAGATATGATTGGCTTATGAAAGTGCAGATCATATCAATAGGTTCTAATTGGCTCGGGATAGCAAGGATTGGTTAAGGTTACAGTTTTTCCATTTTTGGATAGACTTTGACAAGTCACAGACTTTGCCCTTATTTGGTTATTACCTTGAACTACTGACTGCAGGCTGATTTGAACCTAGTATATACTATCTCCCTCATTCCTGCTGCTAGGGGCATTGAAGATTGATTGTCCTTTGTCTAGTTTCAAGAGGCAGAAACTGAGGCCTAGTTTTCAACTGAGTTATTAGGAACCTATCATGATATTTGCCCGGCATTCTCAAAACCTTGGCAGGTCTTGTGTGTACTATGATAATTCTTTGTGAGTTCATATGTGCATCAGACCTGTTGTGTCTGGAAGATGCTGTTTCCTTGAAGTGGTCCACCGCCTCTGGCTTTTCCAATCTTTCTACCTCCTCTTTGATGAAAATACTTGAGCCTTGAGGGCAGATTATAGCAAATCCCAGTTTATCTCTGGGTCAACGGCCTTCTATTCCCTTGCATTCTAGAAGTTTGGTTGTTATTGTTTTGTATTGTTTTGTTTTGAAAGTTTGAGGACTGGAGCCTCATGAGGGAATGTGAACTTGCTCCATAGCCCTGGGTTCTCTCATAGGGGTCATCCTGCCTGCAACACCATCCATCATATGTAACCTGAAGAAATACCCTGGAGACAGTAAGCTTAACTAATAGTTTAATTTCATTTGTTGGAGCTGACAAAGGACCTATTCTGGCAATAATTTTTTGTTGTGGAATTTAATTCACCAACGTGTCCCTTTATATTAATTTGTCCCCCTTTCCTTAATTTTATTCTATCCTTCTCCTTTTTTACCCAGACTTAAAATGTTTGTTTCTATCTATACCTGCTAAGCATTGCAAACTACATAGGGGCATACGTTTGCTTCATTGTTATTTGACATCTCCTGTGTCTCAACATACAGGGCTTTCACATCCTATTTCTTAGGTTATTTAGCCATTATATTTCCAATTTTCTCTTTGGCTGAAAAGTTATTTATGAAATGGCTGGAATGTTTTTGTGTTAGTTTTCACATGGAAGGAGGTTTTTCCTCTCCCCTGCTGCTAACCCATGTTCTCACTGCCCCAGGTCAAAGCAATGACCTGTATAATTTCTACTGGAGGAATTCGATGCAAGCTTTTTCTTTTTTTTTTTTTTCTATGATGAGAGAAATGCTTCTTTTCAAATGTCCTGAAGGGCACAGCATTTGCCATGCAAGCTATTAGGTCATTATAACTCCATCACTTTGAGTTCACACATGTTCATTTGTGAACATCTCAAGCACCTAGATGGTGTATTAGTTACTTTCATGTCACTGCAACCAAATGCCCCCAAAATGCCCTCAAAAAGCAACTAACTTAAGGAACAAGATTGGTTTGGACTGACAGTTCAGTGGACACAATTCATCATGATGAGAAAATCATGGTCATGGTTAGTCCATGGCAGCAAGTGTGTTACCCTTCTAACATGGTGTCAATCAGAAATCAGAGACAGGATTGGAAGCCAGGATATGGGCCTCTAACCCTCAAAGGACTAACCCCAGTGGTCCATCATTGTCAGTCAGGTCCAACTCTCCCAAAACAGCTACACCAGACAGGAACCAAGTATTCAAACACTTAAGCACCTAGATGGTGTATTAGTTACTTTCATGTCACTGCAACCAAATGCCCCTGAAATGCCCTCAAAAAACAACTAACTTAAGGAACAAGATTGGTTTGGACTGACAGTTGGTGATATTTGACATATAAAGTATAACACTGAGCTATGTTCTCATTTTCACTCTCTCCTAATTGTAGGGAAAAGGGATTATCTAAAGAAATCTACCCTGGCCCTGAAACCAGAGCTAGTGAAAGAAACATTTTATCCCTTAACCCAGAACCAAAGAAATATGCCCTGGTTTGAAACTAGTGCACTTGGTCCCTAGAATCAGAGACAGTGAAAGAAATATGCCCTGGCCTTACAATTAGAGTCCAAAAGCTAAAAAGGGTCAGTGAAAGACACACAGCCTGGATCTGAGACACAAGCCAGTGAAAGAAACACTTTATCCCTTAACCCAGAACCAAAGAAACATGCACTGACTCTGAAACTACCAAAGGAACACACTTGGTCCCTAGAATCAGAGCCAGTGACAGAAATATGCCCTGGTCTTAGAATTAGAGTCAGTGAAAGAAACACAGTTTGGTTCTGAAATCAGAGCCATCTCTGCCCTGACCAACAAAATAAACCAATCCCTGAGCAGGAATAACTAACCGATCCCGAGTCTCCCTGGAGAAACTCTGCCCCTAAGAGCCCCTATACAAACCCCTCTGCCTGTGTAGCTGGGGCTGTCCTTTCCCACCCTGGTAAAGGCAGCCAGTCTCCTGGACTCCTCCTTCCCAAATAAATCTCTTTCCCAAAAGAGGCTTAGGTGAAGATCTTCATTTGCTGTTACAGAGAAGAACTTGCTGTGATGTTCCTTAGGGGATGAAGCAGAAAACCCTTGCAGAGACACCCACTGAACAAGGCGTAGCAAAACAGAACAGAGAAGAACCTTTCCGAGATGGCCCTTAGAGACTGAGCAAAGTGGAGCAGAAAAAAAAAACAACAAAAAAAAACCGTTACAGTTCACCAGAGCTAGAGGAGATTGTTACATGTCTGCAGGGGTTTATGCTTTGGCAGAGTAAAGCAGAAAAAGTAACATCTTGGGCCTGAGAGAAGAAGTAGAGCTCTACTTGGAAGCCTCCTAAGGGAGTGGAGCAAAGCTCAGCAGCAGCAATGCTCCGGGATAGGCGTAAGATTGCTATGATCTTTGAGGAGACCATCCCTGCCACACCCCATCTTCAGGTATAGCCTGACTTCCCTAAGAGTGAGGATAACATTCGCTCCAGAGCTGAGCTGTTCCTCTGCAGCTCCAGCTGTCAGAACTGTCCTTAAAGCTCCAGGTACAGCCCGACTTCCCAGTCAGGAAACTTCTCACCCCCTCCCCCAGAGTTGTAACACTCACTTATACTAATTTCTTTTAAAAGTTTATTATATTTACAAATACAGTAGAAGAGGCTAGTGTCAAGCCATTTCCTGTTGTTATCCCTAAATACTGGTTTTAGGGAAAAGAAATAGGACTGACAAAGCTCACCAAGGAAGGGAGGAGCCTTCAGGGGTCATGAAAGGGAGTTCTTTATGCCTATGGAACTGGACCTACTCACTGTCAACCCACTGCTCACATCTGAGACTGCTCAGTACTCCCACTATAGAAAATGACAAGAGTTAGGTGGGATTCCAGTTCCATTTCTTTGGGCAATCAATCCACACAAGCCATGAGGAAATTGCACATAAATATGATACTGAGACTGGGAATTTAAATATGTGTACCAGGGCTAGAGAGATGGCTGAGCAAATAAAGTGCCTGCCATACATGCATGGTGACCTGAGTTTGATCCCCAGCAGCCACCTGGAAAGGCTACACATGGTAGAGAGAAGTGGGTCACTGGCCCCCACTGACCAGCCAACATCGCCTACTAGACAGATTCCAGGCCAGTGAGAGTTGCTGTCTCAAAAAGCATGTGGATCATTCTTGAGGAACAGCACCCAAGATTAACCTCTGGCCTTCAGACAAATGCACACACACACACACACACACACACACAAACGCATGAGAACACACACATACACACTAAAAACATTGCAAAACCAAGTCATGCTACAATGCCTTATCCATCTTCTCCAAAGCTATGAGTCATGGATCCCAGTAACTCCTTCAAGGACCCTTTGACTTATCTTGCATTTCTGTGATATAAGACTCAGGCTATGTGCGGTGTCCATTTATTCTTCCAAGGTCAGATGAAAAGGCAGCTCATTTCTAGCCCCCTCTACACCACTCCCCTTTTTTCCTCCAGTTTTAATCAATCTTTAAAAATCTTAGAACTAGCTTCATATTATTGTCATTATTAATCTTTGAACAATTGGTATTGAGATAATAAGGTACACATCATTATTAAAATAGAGTAACACAAATTGCGAAATTTAAATGAATAACTTCACATGCTCACCACACAGCTAACTTGAAAATCCTGACAATGCTGTATCCATAGGCATTATGCTTTCACAGGAATTCTCATGTGCCTATGGAAGAAGAAATTAGTACAGAAACTCTGAAAAACTATTGGGCCTCATTTTATAAAACTGAACATTTGCTTCACTTCTTAAATGTTTTATTGTTCACTTCACTTTATACATTTATATAATGAATTTTAGTCATTTTTTGCACCCGCTTCCCAATCTCCTTCTCTTACTCCCATCAGAACCCTTCCTCTTGGAAGGTTGCTGTGGAGTGTCTTTCTGTATGCTGTGAATATGTGTCTTTCTCATTGGTTGATAAATAAAGCTGCTTTGGCCTATTGCAAACCAGGATGGAGTCTGGTGGGAAATCCAAACAGAGATAGATGGGCAGAGTCTGGGAGACACTATTCAGTCACCCAAGAAGCAACATACAAGGAGACAGGTAATGCCACAGCCACATGGCAATACATAAGTTAATAGAAATGGGTTAATTTAAGCTGTAAAAGCTTAGTAATAAGCTTGAGCAATAGACCAAACAGTTTGTAATTATTATTAAGTCTCTGAGTGATTATTTTAAAAGCAGCTATAGGATCGGGTAGAACAGAAAATCCCAGTCTACACTTGGCACCCAACATTTGGCAACTCCATCCTCATAAAGCCTGAGAGAGCTTTAAAAAGGGTTCTAAAATGATCAAACCTGCTTTGATCTATGGCAAGGCAAGATAAATCTAGGTGGGAAATCTAAGCAGAGATACAGGAGAAGAGCAGAGCCTGGTAAACACCAGCCAACCACCCGAGGAGAAACATGCCAGTAGACTGGTAACATCACAACCACATGGTAATACATAGATTAACAGAAATGGGTCGATTTAAGTTGTAAGAGCTAGTCAGTAATAAGGCTGAGCAATAGGCCAGTTTGTAATTAATATTAAGCTTCTGAGTGATTATTTTAAAAGCAGCTGTGGGATCAAGCAGGACAGAAAAACCTCAGAAAAACAAAAGGTTGCTTACCTACCTGTATGTCATCTGTGTGCAGCCCACTGGGTTTAATTAAAGTTTCATGTCAGAGTATTGGTAGACAGTAATTTAGTGGAGCAAGGGCAGGATATCTGTGGCCACACAACTGAAGAAAACAACACTCTCCATGGCAACAACCAGGAACAGCCAATAGTCCCTCCTGGGCCCCTCTATCAGTGATGAATTGTTAAAGGGCTTGACTTTGTGTTGGTCTTGTGTGGATAACCATGGAGACAGTGAGTTCATGAATGCAACAGCTACGTCATATCCAGAAGATATCTATTTGCTACATATCTCCCTGTTATAGAAGGTTTCCAGCCCCATTTGGGCCAGAGGTTTGGACCTGGCCCGTGGTGGCTTTTTCCCCCAAAGAAATGAATCACACGCTTATATTAACTTCATACTGTTTGGCTCTTGTCTCAAGCACATTACTAGCTAGCTCTTTCATCTTAATTCAATCCATTTCTAGTAATCTACCTGCCACATGGTCCGGCCCGTAGCTCACTTGAATTCCTTACATGTCTCTTCTTCAGGGGTCAAATGGAGACTAGCTAACTCCGCCTTCCTTCTACCTGTCTATCTTCTGATTCTCTACCCACTTCTACGGTGCTGCACTTAGGCCAAAACAGCTCCTTTATTTACAGCATACAGAGAACATTCCACCACATCTCCCCATCTTCTGACTCTAACATTTTTTCTACCTTCTCTCCTGTGATGTTCCCTGGGCCTTTGAGATGATATAGCTGTCCTATTTAAGGCAAAACACACTCCACCATCACCTCTTCTCAGCACTTTGACCAGCTAGAGGTTTCTGTAGTAACCACTGCTCTACAGTTAGCAGATTCTCTACTGAAAGCTGGACAAGACATGAACCTGTGGGCATGAACGTGAGTAGTAAGAAGGTAATTTGACAACAGGAACATTTAACAAAGCATTAGTAGTAAGTTTCCCCTTGTGCCTAGGAATTCCCCAGACTTGAACTCTTGGCCAAGTTCACAGAATCTGATTCCTTCCTGTGGAACTTGCCTCAAATCCAGTCAGGAAATGATTTAGTGACCCCCAAAGTAGTCATTCACTAGAAGGCACATGTTTCCTAGTAGGTCATTATTGTAGCTCATGGAATTCACAGCTGTGTAAGAATTTTGACCTTTACCTCCAACACCCTACATAGCACCTTTGGACAACATGAAAACTATCCAGTTTTTTTTTTTTTAAAAAAAAAAAAAAAAAAAAAAAAAAAAAGCTTCCAGCTTGATTTCTCTGTGTCAAGTGACCAAAGTGTTCAGTGTCTTCAGCAACAGGGTCTTACATTCAAGTCCCAGTGTGCAGCTGAGGATAATGGCAATGGCCTATATTATTTTGGGAAACTCTGGTCTCCTTGGCTAAAAGCTTGTAGGAAGGCATTTTTGCATTGGTATTTTTACTTAACAATTTATGCCTTCTACAAGGAGTATTATTTATCCATGGAAGGACAGGACAGGAGAGTGAGTCCCTCCATTCAATTTTCTTTTTAAAATATCTATTACATTTTAAGAGGTTTATAAAATAGTAGGTTTCATTTGGTTTGGCATTTGCCTTTCTTATGACTAAAAATGCTATATCCAGTTATACAGCCCCCCAAAATGTAGGCATTTGTGTCTCAGGATATATATTCAAGAAAAATAACAATAGGGAGATGGTTCCATGGATAAAATGTTTGCCAAGAAAGCCTGAAGACCTGCATCTCATCCCCAAGAACTTTTGTAAATAATCTGGGCACAGTGATAGGTGACTATCATCCCACCATGGCCCTGCTTTCCCCTGTGGACTTGTTATTTCCTTCACCGGCAGCACACCTTCCCAGGAGAATATGTGGCTTACACTGGCACTTTCTTCTCATCTGAATATAAAGACAAGCCTGTGTCGAGGCCTTTTTAGACCACTCTGTATGAAATTTCTTCCTTCATTCTTGCACTCATTTTTTGTTCATAGAACATACTATTTTCTCACACTACAGAGGCTAATTGACTTATGAAGTCAGTTTTCCTAGCTGACCATTACATCTAAAGTATAAGTTCTATGAGAGTAGGAATGTCCCTCTGTTCACTGCTCCATGCAGGTAGAAATGTCCTCCTGTTCAGTGCTCCATGATCGTAGGGTTGTGCTCCTGTTTGATGCATTGCTATTCTCCAAAATTCCTAGAATAAGCTTTCTAAATACCAGAGCCTCAGGTCACGTACATGTGTCTCTGCTCTAATGAGCAAGAATGAAGGAAAGAGAGCAAGCCAGAGAAGAAAGGGGGAAGAAAAACATGGCAGTACAAGACCAAGGACAGGACAGGACAGAGGGATTCAGCCCAAGAGCATAGTTAGATTACGGGACATTTGCTGGCCACAGTGATTGGCCAAGATCTGCTCTGTGGTCACTACCTTGTCTGTATTCCACAACCACCAAAGTAGTTTGTGTCTCCATGTAATATGGGTGATGATGTTGGTTGTCTAGAGGACTTCAGATTTCATCCCAGCAGGAACAAAGGATTGACTGGCTGGGAATGACAATATGCCAATGACAGTGCTATCAATGTCACTTGGTAGCAGTGGAGTAAGAGGGGAGATAAAAAGCTTTATGCATTCTGGATGGGAGGAACCTAAAGCTGAAAGTCCACTAAACAGATGGCTGCTTGGGTATTTCATAGGCACCCTTGATCCTTCCCTCTCTCCTATTGGCCCCATCTAGGTACTATTGCTGTGCCTGCCTGCCACTTTTCCTCAAAGCCTTCTGGGAACAAGCAGCAGTCATTTCAGAGACCTGTCATCCCTTTCCATGTTCACCTATCTCCTTTATTCTGCTTGGCTTCTGGGCCAGACTCAAGTGAAGCAGCTAACACAGGATAAGCCTGAACCTTCCCCCAGCCCAGGAAGACTATGACCTTGTGAGAGGCTCTTAGTAACTGGGCTCTATGTCTATGGCAGGGGTCAGTCTTATAGTCAAAGATCATCTAAGAGCCATTATGAGTATCAACTAGCCAGTGAGCCAGCAAGTGGCCAGAGCTGGTGAAATCTAAGATGAAGCAGAGTACAAAGACACAGTGTACGTCTCAAGGGGTACTTGATACAGATATACCTTTGCCGACTGATCAGAAATGCCACTTTACCTTCTGTGTTTGGCCTTTTTTTATTTTCCTCCACAGTGCATGCATGCGTGTGTGTGTGTGTGTGTGTGTGTGTGTGTGTGTGTGTGTGTGTGTCTGTGTCTGTCTGTCTGTCTGTCTGTCTGTCTGTCTGTGTGTAAGTGTGCATGTAGGTGAGCATGCACATATGTGTGTAGAGGCCAGAGGTTGACATTAGGTGTCTTCTTCGGTTTCTCTCAAACATTTGATTTGTTTTGTGGGACAGAGTCTCTCACCTGGAACTTTCCAATTCAGCTAGACTGGCTGGTCAGTGTTATAAATAAATTGAGAGTCACAAAGAAAGAGACCACCAGTCCAACTGAAGTATCTGAATGAGCAGAACTTTGCTCCTGATTAAGAGGGTGTGCTCCAAAGAGCACTCAGAGACTGAAGTGCACTTGGGTTTTTTGTGATTCAGGTGGTGACAGTGTCTTTTCCCAATTAGCTGGGGTCCAACCTCACAGTCTCATTTGATTGGCTAATCCTAAAGGAACTGTGGAGGAAATAAAGGAAAGAGGTCAGCCATTTAATCACAGGATACAGCAGGGCATTTGTATAAACAAAGGCTTTACTGAGAAGGTTAAAACATTTGAATAAAAATCTTACAAAGTGAGGGAGATGAAAAGATTTGAGTTCTTTGTCGTAAACACCAGTTCTATAGTATTTTATAGAAAAGATTCCTATTTAATATTTCTAACACTAGTGACCTCCAGAGGTCTCTACTCATGCTGGAATTACAGATGCTGTTCCCAGCTCTTAAAAATTTTGGGAGCAGCTGCAGTAGTAGTAGGTGGTGGTGGTAATGGTGTGTGTGGGGGGGGGTGTAAGTCAGAAGACAACTTTGAGGTCGAAGTTCTCTTTTTTTCACATTTATGCTGGTTCTGGGGAATCTAGTTCAGGTCACTAGATTTATACAGCAATCATGTTTACTCACGGGTCCATCTTGCCATCCTGGCTTTTTATGTGGGTCTGGAGTCACACTCATCTCCTCTTGCTTACACAGTGTATACCAGTTAGCTAAAGGCCTTAGATCAGTGGTTCTCAATCTATGGGTCTAGACTCCTTTGGGGGGGTCAAATATCAGATATCCTGCATATCAGATATTTACATTACAATTGATAACAGTATCAAAATTACAGTAGCAATGAAATGATTTTAGGTCACCACAACATAAGGAACTGCATTAAAGGGTCACAGCAGCAGCATCAGGAAGATTGAGGACCACTGGCCTAGATGCTACCTGTAGCATTCTTGGCACCTTGATTGCTGGAGAGTAGAATTTTGTTAAGTTGCTTTCCAAAGGTTACAGAGGTGAATGAGGAATGGCTCTTCAGGAGACTCCAGATGGCTAAATAGATAATGTAACTGGGCTTTTGACTTACAATATTCCAAACTCCCCACAGTCAATGGAGCTCTAATGAGTCAATCCGCCTCTTGCCGGCAAGGCTTCTTTCCCAGCGTCCTCATTCACCACAGCGGGCACCTTACTGACTAAATCTGCTCTCCCTAACCCTGAGGTCTTTAACTTTCTTTTGTGCTCATATTAATAACAATATGCTACCAATCACATGGTTCAGTGGTTTAACAAGTCATGTCTGACTTCTTGTTGTTGGCACAACAATACTACAATTTCTCGTTTCCAGAGGATGAGTCGCGAGTCCCCATGTTGCTTGGGTCCATTCTTTCTGGAGCAATGTGAGTCCAGTAAACAAAAATATCTGAATGATTCTCCTCAGGCACACACACACACACACACACACACACACACTTACTTTCTTTGCAGCGCTTCTCATGTCTCACATGGAAAGCTATCGTCCAGCTCGAAATTGTCAAGCTCCAGAGGATTCCTGATAGGAGCTGAGAACCTGCTAAGCACTGAGGACACACGCAGTCCAGTGACTCTGTCTCCATTTTGTAATTAGTGTGCTATACCAGTTCTTGTAAATCTCCAGGAATCTGTCAGAGAAGAGAATCCAAGTGGAGTAGCCGTGATTTGAGACACTTAAGAGTGGTAAGCCTGTTACCACAGGGCCAGACCATGAACTGGTGACCTTCTAACCTGAAGTGTCTGCCCATACTCAGCCAGTACATTCTGACCTTGTGGACTGGCTAAACCACCTCAGGAAGGAAATGCATGATTGTTTGTAACCATTTGTGAGACCAATCCCCATACTTCCTGAGACTGCCCTGTCCCTTCCCTACATACAGTGTGACCTTTGCTGTCCCAACCGCAATTCTTGACAAAAGAAATATACCTAAAGCCCTTAAACACATACTCACATATGCTGTGAAACTGTGAAATCAGTCACCAGGCTATACAGTTTGAAACTCATTTTAAAGGTGCTTCCCAGGTTACAGTCCCCAAAGAGATGTAATTTTTATCTAGGTGAACAAACACCAGTAAGAAAGAAAGGGCGTTTATTATCTAATTAGCATATCTCCTTCCATCTCCTCTTTACACTGGATCTTGCTTATTTGTTCTCCAGCCCCCTCACAGCAGGGACCCTGTGTGCTTTAGATATGGTGGTCATATATATTGAACAAAGTTACGCCATTTGGGTTGACAGTGCTTTCCGCAAGAACCATAGACTAAGAAAAACACTAATGCCAGGCATTAAAAACCTCTTTTAGAGTGCTTATTCAGAGTGGTCCAAGTGACTCCCCAAATAATACAGGCTATCACTGATGCCCTTGGCTGCCTCTCGGAGGCAGAATGTAAATCCTTACTGCTGAAGACAGCACAAACTTAGGACACAGAACTGGGATGTTCAGGATGGGTCTAACCTGAAAGCCTTCTTCATTCTCTCTAGCATCCATGGCACCAGAAAGTACTAGGCCAGCTGCGGGGGGCAGGAGGGGAGAACCACAATTAATAATCCCTCCGAGCTGTGACATATGTGAACCACAACAATGGCCAGCATGGCAAGGTATCCAAAAGTATATAATAAGTACCACTCACATGTTGGTTGTAACCAACAGCTGTCTAATTGGACTTAGGGCCCACTCAGCAAAAGGGAGACCATGCCTGATATTTTAAACGTAGCCAGTTTCCGGGGGCTAGAGAGGTCATGAACTTGGAAGAGAATCAACTACTGCCATTTTGCTAGATCAGCGTAATTATTACTATTTTCCATATCTTAGCCTTACATTCACAGATGAGTGTAGCTTCCATCCTCAATCTAAGAAGCTTCTCTTAACAGCAAATGGAAGCCATTACAGAAAACCACAACCGGACACAATGCACAGGTCAACAGATCATGGGGAGGTCAGACCCTATGGCTCTACTAACATCATAGCTCCCGAATCTGTGGGGCAGGGAACATCTCAGAAGAGAACGGAAAGATTTTTAAGAGCCAGAATTCCCGGCAGCCTGCTGTGAAGTGCTCTCTCCTATAAATGGCTGCACAAACAAGGCCTGAACAATGACAAGATCAAGAGACATGCTAATTCAGAAACAGGAAAAAAAGCTCATGGGGTCCCACCCTCAGACAAAGAACTACAGGCTACTAAAGACTATTGAGAGAGGGAGAAATAGCACCTCCCAGGGATGAGCCCCCGATTTCGTTACCCATATAAGGTGGTCAGCCCTGAAACACAAAGAAAAAATGGACTGAAATGGTTATATTTGTCTATTTCTGCATATATACACATATGCGATAGTAAAAGTAAGAAAGGCTCTCAACTTTATCCATTGGAGAGGGAGGGGAGAGGACATAGGAGAGGATGAGGAGGGGGAGGGGACAGGGATGTAATTATATGGTAAAATCTATATTTTAAATTAACATACAAAAAGAAAAGGAAGCAGGCAGAATGAGTCATAGGGAGCAAGCCCACAAGCAGCATCCCTCCATGGTCTCTGCTTCAGATCCTGCTTCCATGTTCCTGTCTCTAGGCTCAGCTTTCCTTCATGATGGGCTGTAAGCTGTAAGCTAAATAAACCCTTTCCTCCTCATGTTGGGTTTTTTGGTCAGTGTTTCATCGCAGCAATAGAAAGCAAACTGGGAAAGTGGTAAGGGCTTCTTATTGCCTTGTGGAGAGCTGCCTCCTTATTGAGTCTGTGTGTGTCAGAGAGCGACCACACACCTCTTGGCATCTCTTCTCACAGAAGAACTAATCCCACTGTGAGACCCCCCATCCTCCAGAATCTATCTGACTGTAATTACTTCCCTAAGGCTCAACCTCTTAATGCTAACACACTGAGAGGTAAGGCCTCCGATATGAATTTGGGAGAGGTATAATTTAGTTCTTAGTAGGAATCCTAGGGTGAGGCCAGGACAAGTACTCATTGTGGCCAGGCCCTTGGCCAAGAACTGACTGTTTCCACGGTTTCTGTATCACTGCAGGCATAATGTATGCACAGGATGGTCTTTACAAACTTGGTGGGCACACTGTGTGCTCACCTATATCTATGCAGGGAAGACCTCCCATTCCTTACAGGCCTTGGCTACATTAAAAAAAAACTCTGATAAAAGCAGCTTATGGAAGAACAGGTTTTATATGGATCACAATTCTAGCTGGCAGTCCATCACTACAGGACATTAAGGCAGCAGGAACGTGGAGCAGCTGGTCACATCACACCCACAGTCAGGAGCAAAGAGCAATGAATTAATTGATGTATGCTAGCACTAAGCTTGCCCTCTCCACTTTGTATGTAATCCAGGATCCCTTGCCTAGGGAATGGTGCCACCTACAGTGGCTGGATTCTCTTATTAATCAAACAGACATGCCTGAATTAGAATAGCATTGAGAACACTTTCCCAGATGATTCTAGATGATCAAGTTAACAATTAAATTGATTATCACAAAAAGCAAGTAGTGGCTAGCCATAAGTGGAAGTGAGGACTACATAAGCCAGTCATGGGCATGTTATAATGGGATGTGTCTTTGGAGAAGGATCAGTGTAGGGGTCATGAGGTCCTTGTGCTCACAAACACGCAGTAGGGAAACCAGGAATGTTAAACACACAAAATTGTCTCTTCA
This sequence comes from Sigmodon hispidus, assembly GCA_004025045.1. Lineage (NCBI taxonomy): Eukaryota > Metazoa > Chordata > Mammalia > Rodentia > Cricetidae > Sigmodon > Sigmodon hispidus. Next base: position 14,360 of record PVIH01014926.1, read on the forward strand.
ACAGCAGAGATGTAACCTGTCTCCCCTCCCCCAACCCCGAAAGCTGGGAATGGATGTGGCTAATGCCCTGGTGACCAGGGCTATCTATAAGGCCAGGCCACACCTGAATCTCCCAGACTATCGTATTTATCCCAGACTCTTCCTCCCTAGACCTTCATTGCTCCCTCAGTCAATTGGATCCATCTTTAAGGAAAAGGTTGTAAGTACTTTATAAAGAGTTTAAATGTAAATGCTCTTTAAGCTTTGCTGTACACACAGAATTGAGCTAATTATCATTGGGAAACTTTTTCCCAAAATTGTGCTGGGCTTAAATATTCCTAAAATAAACTGCCCAACATCTGACTCTAGCAGTTTGAACCAATACCGACTGATAAGCTATGTTGAGCCAAATTTCCTTCTTTCCTCACTCAGACCATTACTCTGCTAGCCTTGGTATTTCCAGAGACCTCCCCCTAACACCAGATCAGAGTGTGGAGCATGGGACAGGATGGTCTAACTTAAGGCCAGAATTATCAAGAGACCCTGAAGCCTGAGCACCAACAGAGGACCCATGACTTCAAGCAACACTGAGAGAAACAGGGAACTAGTGTTCTAGAGGGTTTCCATGGAGGCAGCCAGCTGCAGTCTGACTAGGAAGCATCCTTTGTCTTATGATGAGGCTGAGAATGACATGCACTGTCCTGTGACAAGGAGACCCATAGGACCTGTTGCCATAGTCGGATCTCAAAAGATAAGCAGAGAAAAAAGTATACAGAGGAGAAGTGAGAGCATTATCAGTGTTGGGCAGGGTTAGGAGGAAAAAGAGCCTGGAAACAGCTAGGCTCCCCCCAGCCAAGTCAGCAAGTCATAGAGCTGCTGTTGGGAGGAAGGGTACCCAAGGAGGTGATAAATTTGATAGGAGGCACCCAGCAAGGAGGCAACTGGAACAGTGTCTAGAACTGAGGCTGCTGTGCCAAGGGTGGGCTTCAATTAGTCAGTAGGCTTGTCTGAAAAGAATAGAGATTTTTACAAAAAGAATGCAAAGTTCATGAAGAGGTCAAAAACCAGTGGAGGGACCTCCAGAGGTGGGGATGGGGACTTGTATAAGGACATGAGATTCTGAAAGACACAACAAAGCTGCTCAGGTGCAGGCAGGCATGTGGTCCTGCAAGAGGGCACATACTCAGCCCACAGCCCAGCAGCATTTCCTCTGCACACTCACTAGCCCCAAAGCTTCCTCCCTGATCTGGAGATAAGAGGTCTTCAAAAGAGCCAGAAGCGAAAGGAGCCAGAGGTCATTATTAGAATCAGAAGCTCCAAGAACATCCTCTCTCTCCACAAAGTTTTCACTGAAAGCCACGTTCTCCTCCGTCACCTTCTGGGAATAAGCCCTTTTTGATGGCAAAACCCCAAACAGAGAAGATTACAGGCAGGGCAAATGACAGCTGTCATGTCACATACTAACTAGATCCATCCTTTTTCCAGCCTTTACTCAGAACTGTCCTTGGGACTTTTCATACACCTGCCTCAGCCAGAAATATGAGAAAACACAGTGTCTCTTCATCTAGTAAAGTGACATCAGCCTTAGACCTATTTCCTCATGGCATGACACCGCCACCACTTATTCACTTACTCACTCAAGAGGGGCCTTCCAAAACCAGTGCTCCTATTGGGTGGACTGAGTGTTCCTGCAGGGTGAACTGAGTGTTCCTGCTGGGTGGACTGAGTGCTCCTGCTGGGTGGACTGAGTGCTCCTGCTGGGTGGACTGAGTGTTCCTGCTGGGTGGACTGAGTGCTCCTTCTGGGTGGACTGAGTGCTCCTGCTGGGTGGTGTGGGTGCTCCTGCTGGGTGGACTAGGTGCTCCTGCTGGGTGGACTGAGTGCTCTTGCTGGATGGACTGAAGCTTCTCATCTCAGACCATGCTGCTCTGTCCAGCTCTCTGATAAAACTGTTTTCTGAAGGGCAACATAGCTCCATGTCTCTTTCCTCAGATCTGATTCTTCCCTGAAGCCTAATACTCAGGTGTGTCCAGCTCTCTCTCTGCCAGCACACAAGTGGGCAGGATGCTTGCCTCTGCCTGCAGCTTTAGCCTCTTTGAGTAGCTCCTTCCTGTACAAGGAGCTTCTGAGACTTTTACCTCAGAGAATGGTAGGACCTGTGGCTCATGCTACCCAAGGTTGGTTTCCTTCACCTGCCCCACTGTCCCAGTCAGGTCCCCATCACACTACCTAGAGTTACCTTCACTTATCACAATGTTCTCACCTGTCCCCCATCAAGCCCTCCTCAGTCACTTTGGTCATTTCTTTCCATGCCAGGCTACCTCAGACAAGCTCCTTTATTTTGTGAGAGGGTAAAAGTACACCTATGCGATCTAAAGCCACCATTAAGGCCCAAGCCCACCACCACCAGGCTTGATGATTCATTAGACTCTGAAAATATTGCTGTGCTCATGCATGATGTTGGTTCATCAGGAAGGAAAACACAGGTCAATTCCCCAGAGATAGAGTATGAGTGTAACATTCCCAAGAGGGTAGGTACACACACACTTCCATTCCAGGTCTGCTTTCTGAGGGTTACAGAATGTTACTGAGGGTCTCTGTCTTTCTCTGTTTCTTGGTGTCTTTTTCAAAAGGATTTAAGGAGCACACACAAATAGCAAAGTAACAAAAGGTTTTATTTGAAGGCAAAACAAACCTATATTGTAGATGGAACAGCAGTGAGCCCAGGTCAGTCACAGCTCCGGAGACCTGGTAACCGCCTGGGGCTTCTTTCTTAGGTCCAGCAGGAGGTGGAGGAGGAGGAGGAGGAGGAGGAGGAGGAGGAGGAGGAGTTGGTTGGTAAAGGTAAGTGTGGGTGGCCTTTATTTTGATTGACAGGCTTGGGCTCATTGACTGCCTAGTCTAGTCAAATTAGTGGGTCTAGGTTCACTGAGAGACTGACTCAAAAAATAAGGAAAGCAATTGAGAAAGAGATCCTAATCCCACCACAGGCATGCACAGGTACATGCGTGCACATGTGCACACACACACACACACACACACACATACACACACACCATATTAAATTGAATTTTTTTTTAAAGTTAACAAATAGCTGATGAGAAAACCCTTTTTTCTGTATTTAGACCCTGGTGTTGGGAATCTTGCAATGAACTGGGAATCACAGAAGAAAAGTTCTCCAAAGGGTTCTCACCTAGAGGGAGGGAGGAGGCTGCTGAGGCAAGGCGGGAAGCCAGGGCAGCCGGTCTCTCTGGCCCCTCAGGAGATAGGAAGGGGCTGGAAAAGGGGACATACAGCTGTTTTCCAGAGTACCCTTCTGAGACCCAAAGGCTGAGGCAGGGGGACAGACAAGCAGCCACGGAGCCATGCAAGACACAATGACAAGACGCAGCGTGGCAGAGCTTACACAGTGGGACTGGAACTTATATGAGATAGTGGAGGTACAAGTGCTTGGGTGGGAAAATTCAATGACAATGTGTAGGCACATAGCTGGAAATGCCTGCATGGTACTGGCTCCTCTAGCCTCCATATACCACAGAGGTCACCTGCTGCCTGCATCTCCACATTCAAAACCCCATCTCAAGAATCTCTGGCACCTGCCCCAAAGATATGGGGACCCCCTGCACAAAGCACACGTGTTTCACTGCCATTTCTCATGCCCTCCCTCCAGGCCTGGCATTTAGCCCTCCTGTGTTGTTTATTCATCAGTAAAATGGATAGAATAATGTCAGTCTCACCAGAGTGTGATTTAGACTTATTTATTAATGCTGGCAATATACTCAGAATCCTCAAGATTATAACAATAGATCACCAGGAAATATTATAACATCCTGTTGTCATAGAGATGGTTTTATTTTTCTCATCTCCTCCCCAGAGCCCCCTCAGTGAAGTACCAGGCACTGGGGGTCTGGGAAGCCAAGCTATTCCAACTGGGACATTAACACTAACAACAATGATAATTAAATTACACAGAGAGGAAGTCCATGAAATATGGATGAGAAAGAAATGGATTTGATTCATTTAGGCAAATGAGCATGTTTTCCCATTAGTAAAAGCCTCCTTGGAGTCTATGGCTAGATCAGGAAAGTACTGATTTATTTAGACAAAGCAGGGGCCAGGAGTTCTGATATGAGCCTAAGTAAAGAGAAGGAAGAATCCAAAAACCATTCTCTCACAAGTCAAAGGGTTGGTCAGGAGTCCCCCCACATAGCAGCTTAAATTTCTACTTCTCTCTTCTTGGGCGAGATGTGTACATATTTGCATATGTGCATCTTTGTATATGTACGTGCATGCATATGTACATGTTTGTGTATATGTGTAGATAGGCACCAGAGGTCATCATTAGTGTCCTCCTCTATCATTCTTCAGCTCATTGACTGGCCAGACTAGGTGATCATTGAGTCCTAGGGATCCTCTGTCTCCATATCCACCACATTAGGTGGATGCAGATGGCCATGCCCAGCTTTTACATCCATGTTGGTGATCTGAACTCAGAACTCCATATTTATGAGACAAGCACTTTATTTACTGGTAGAGGCAGAAAGGATGATATTCTGCCCATTTTACTGAAGAACAAGAGCAACTTACCATTCCTTGCTGGAGCTATGTCTTCTCATCTCTTCTATAACACAGACGTGACACTGAACCGGACCCAGACCGTAGTCATGGTTCCAGGAGAAGGAAATGAGGCCCTCAAGTTGTGACCTCTGGAGGAACAGCATATACTCCTTTATGCTACAAAGATTCTAAGTTTCAGGAGTGGACAGGAAAGGTCCTCTGTGTGTCGTTGGCCATCCAACTTTCGGTCCCGTGGAAACAAGTTATCTCCACATGAACCGATGACCATGCAGAAGCGCTAATGCTGACGTCACCTTCCAGTGCCATCTTATCTGTTCCATTGTCCCCGCTCTGGGCCAGCCCAGAGCAGTTTCCAGTCAGTTCTGTCCACCCTTGTGGCCATGCCTGCCCCCCGACCAGGAATAAGGATTTAGATCCCCATCTACTTTTGCTCTCAGATGGGAATAAGTTCAGCCAACATTAGTAATCCTTGTCCTCTTTGGGACTACTGCCTACCTCAAGTGGGAGCTTCAGAGGACACTAACCAGCTGGAAGGCCCAGCTTTGAGCCACACATACACACTCAGGACAGTAGTTAAGGAAGTGTGGTGCTTGTCCAACAGTTCTAAGAAGGAGGGCATCCCACAGCTGCGCTCCTCCAAAGGGGCTCAGATAATATCTTCTAGGTCAAGGACAGGCCAACCACGGATACCTATTGGTCCTCACTGGCTGACCTTGAAGGAGACCAACATACCCTAGCTAGTCTCATCCCTCCTTTCTTCCTGGTGGTCCAAGTCTCCACTCTTTAAAAAGATCTTAGGAAATGTCCCTCCAGGACAGCCATTCTCAACCTGCGAGCTGAACAACCTTTTCACAGAAGTCGTATGTCAGATATCCTGCATATCAGATTATTTACATTATGATTTGTAATAGTAGCAAAATTATAGTTATGAAGTAGCAACAAAAGTAATGTAATGGTTGTGGGGGTCGGTCCATTCAACACGAGGAATTGTATTAAAGGATCACACAGCATAGGGAAGGCTGAGAACCACTGCTCTATTTTACTGTGGACCCCTGGGGGGCACAGGAGGTCTCCAGGTGTTGCTGCTGCTCTGCCTGTCTTAGGGAGGAAGACACTGCTGTTCACAGTCACAGGGTGTCATCAGGAGGAGATTTTTAGCCAGCTCAGTCCCTCTCTCAGGAAGACTGGTACCCCAGCCATGATGCTCACCACCCAAGGGCAGACTGCCTACTGTAGTTTAGATTTTGAATGTCCTTCCATAGCCCATGTGCTATTGGCTTGATCCTCAATCTGTGGCACCACTCAGAAGACACAGAGCCTTTAAGGAAGCCTTCTGCCATGATGTGCTCTCACACTTCTGCCATGATGTGCTCCCACATTTCTGCCATGATGTGCTCCCACACTTCTGCCATGATGTGCTCCCTCTCCATAGACCCACAAGGACAAAGCCGGCTAAAGGCAGACTACAGCAGTGAGCCAAAAGCAGACCTTTCCTTCTTTGAACTTGACTCTCTTGGGTGTTCTGTTACAGTAACGGAATGGCTAACTGTGCATGTGTGTTATAATAGAGACAGAACCATGACTGTTACAGCTCTTGGCTGTCCACCCAGGCATCCCCATACCTTCTTCTTCTGGTCAAAGTCAGTTACTTGCTGTTAGTCAGAAAGTTAGCTCTAGGGCTGACTAATCAACAACACCCAACTCCCTAAGGACATAAGGAACAATGAGTGGACCTGAAGCAGGATGTAACAGTGTCAGCTCAGGGACCTGAAGCAGGATGTAACCAGTATTGGTGATTGAGGTCAACTCCAGATGGACCAGCACAGGCTTAAAACAAGGTATAAAGACATAAATAACAATGGGTGATGGTGATGTTGTAGAAGTTTTTGGCTTGGCCTAGCTTTATGGTCTGAATTTGTTTGTCATTGTTTAGTCTTTTAAAAAATGACTTAGATGTTTATATGAATTATATGTTGTGTGATATGTCTTTCTGTAGTCTGTAAATATCATTGGTTAATAAAGGAATTATTTTGGCCTATGGCAGTGTATCTTAGAAGCAGGTGGGAAATCTGAGCATAGATTAAAAATTAAAGAGGATAGAATTTAAAAAAAAAAAAAACAATTCAGGTGCTAAGAAAACAAGATACAAAAGATACCAGCCATGTAACAAGACAGATTAATAAAAATGAGTTAAGTTAAAATAAAAGAGCTAGCTAACTATAAGCCCTAGCCATATGTCAAACAATATATAATTAATATAAGCATCTAAGTCATTTTTAAGAGGCTAAGCAGTGGCAAGTAGGTTTGGACATTGGGCTAGGCCAGACTGGAAACTCATACAACATTGTAGTCCATGCTGGGTCAGATGAAGACAATGCTACTCCAGGGGAGCAGCTGTAGGGGGCCATCGCCCTTTACCCTAGTGAACTTTTCAACATTAAAAGTACTTAAGTCCCTGTACACACTTGCATCTTATGATCTATATAACAGGTTAATTCTGGGTGAAATGGGCTTTGGGGGCAAGGGTGCCTCCCAGAAGCAGAAGGAGATACAAGGAGAAGGAACATAAGCCATGTGCCCTCCAGGATCTGGGCTTGGTTTTTTCACTCAGCCTGCTCTTTCTAAAGAACACCCTCTTGCTTCCTTGCCTGCTCTAAACTCTTGACAGCCTGTCTGCTGCTGTGTCTCTTCTGAGTCTTCTTTTCTATAGCACAAAACCCAAGACTGATGCTGAGGCCAAGACTAGAGGTACCTGGAGACAGCCCACAGCACTGTGTCTTTCCCATGGAGCCAGTTGCATCCACTCAGGAGTTTAGGAACAGCATTCAGTCAAAACAGCCTCGAGGGCAATAAGGACCACCTCAGATCAACCTGCACCACCTTAGTATCAGACCCTTCTAGAAAGAATAGTGCCCATTGCCATCTGTGTAACCAAGACAAGCTGCTCCTAAGTTCCTAGAGGCAATTCCAACTCACAAAGCTGGGAGGTAGGGGTACAGCTCATTAGTAGAGCACTTACTCAGCATGCACAAAGCCCTGGGTTCAATACCCAGCATTGCTAAAGCTTACTACTAATACATAAATAATACATAAATATTCATTATGCCATAAAAATGAAAATGAACTGTAATAAAATTCCATGTCAAAAAGCTAAAAGAGGACCCAGGCCATTCTGACCTGCCTATCACTAGGCTCTGGCAAGGGTGGAGCCATCCCCACAGAACCACCTGGTCTGCCACAAAGCATCTCATGAGGTCCCAAAGAACATGACTTTCTGGGCAAGTTGCCATCTGTGTCTGGCTCTAGCATTCAGGATGACTATAAAGTCTCCTCATGGAGAGGCTTGTGTCCCCTCCCGCTGTATATTTATTTCCTTCTAATTCAAATGTAAAGGAGGGAGGGAGGGAGGGAGACAGAGACAGAGACAGAGACAGAGACAGAGAGAAGGCTGCCGGAAGTCCTGAGGAGAAATGTTGGGTTGCAGCTTTGGTGAATGGTCACCCATGTTGTGTGGCATTTCAAAGATGCAGCAGCCTTTGAGTCACCCATGATCCCATAAGTAACCCCAGTAAATTCATTGGTTCACTAGTTTGGACTCTAATGCCGTCATGACTTTGGTCTGTCATGGGTTCACTATCTGGGACAAGGAGACATATATGTGGTATATATTCCCAGGAAAGTCTCACACACTCCAGACTCAGGGCACCTCCTAGGCAGACAGAGAGCATCCTATACCCACCCCAACAGCAAGACAAACTAGTAATGTCTTATCACAAGGCCAGTCTCTTCCTTCCCACCCCTTACAGACACAGGAGGGCCAGAGAAGCATCCATTACAACATCTCCCCTTTTTTTTTTGAGGTGAGGTCTCATGTAGCCCAGGCTGGCCTCAAGCCTTCATATAGCCTTTGTACTCCTGATCCTCCCATGTCCACATCCCAAGTGCTTCAGAAAGTACCCCACACACACCCTGTTTCCAAACTGCTGGAGCAACCCCAGACTTTGTACACTCTAGACAAATGCTGTACCAACTGAACTACATACATCCCTAGGCCCAGCTCAGTGTCCTTTCTGCGGTTATGGAGTTAGACCTGTCACCCAGATGCCCCTCAGCCTTCCTTCCCTCCTGACACACACCAGAGGTCCTAGTCACAGAAGGGAGGCAGACAGCAAAACTGGAGGGATGTATAATGAAGAAGTCTGTCCAATGTCAACCAGGGTTTGATGGGCACTTGGAGACCAAGCAGAGCTGACCAGCATGGTAGAGGGAGCAGGGGGTTGTTGAAGGAAGTCATGCAGAGGAGACAATACACCCCAAGTGCAGGCCGCCTTTTGTGTCTGGATTAATGGGGGACACTTGGTTGAGTTTCCGGAACCCAAACAGTACTTGCCAAGTACTGTATAGTTATTATGTCTTCAGAGCACCACAGCCACTAGACAGAAGTTAGGCTTATTTGCATAGAGGAAACAGGAGTTTTTTAAAGATCACACACTAGTAGACGTGACTGGATTCTAGGTCTTCCTGGTTCCAAACCCTCTATCAGTCTGTTGGTCTATCCATCTGTCTGTCTGTGACCCGTCCATCTTAATGCCACTAGCCATAATATGCATCTGTGGCATCCCCCACAAGTCTATATGCTAACAGTATGGTTACCAGTCTGTAACAATACTGGCAGGTGTCAAAACTTTAGAAGTGAAGCTTTGCAGGACAAAGGTCACTATCTTTGTGTCTTTGTGATGTTGAAGGAAATGCTGCCTCCTTGCCTTCCTATTTTTGCTGCTGTGAAGTCAGGAGACCCATCTATTACATGTTCCCATCATGATATGTACCTCACCATGGACTCAAAGCAGTCATGGACCAAAACTTCTGAAGTTATGAGCCAACTGGGATTTTCTTGAATGTATGTGTGTGCATATACATGTAGAGGTGAGAAGAACTTCAAAATCATTCCTCAGACTCCTTCCATTTTTATCTTTCATGTGTATGTGTTGTATGAAATTTTTGGCCCAGCCTAGCCCCATGGTCCAAATGGATCCTCCTACTCACAGCCTGGCCTAGCTTGAGATTTGGCCCCGCGGCCCCACTTGGCCCCAATAATCACACAGAGGCTTATATTAATACATGCTGTTCAGCCTATGGCTCAGGCTTATTGCTAGCTATCTCTTGCATCTTAACCCATTTCTATTAATCTGTCTTGCCACGTGGTTTGTGGCTTACCTGAACTCCATTACACATTGCTTCTTGGGCAGCTGAAACGTGTGTCTCCTGAATCCGCCCTTCTTCCCCTGTAGATTTCCCACCTGCTTCTAAGCTGCACTGTCGTAGGCCAAAACAATTCCTTTATTATCCAGTGGTATTCACAGCATACACAAAGACATCCCACATCATGTATATGTGTGTGTGATGTGTGAATGTGTATGTGCATGTTTACACATATGTAAAAATGTGTATGTTCATGTAAAGGTCCAAGATTGACATCAGGAGCCTCCTTCAATTATTCCTCACTTTATTCCTTGAGACTGGGTGTCTCAGTTGAACCCAGAGTCCACTGAGACTACTCTGGTCAGCCAGCCTGCTCCAGGGACTCCTATGTGGTAGTTTCAATGAGAACTGTTCCCTCACAGGATCACATATTTAAACACTCAGGCCCCAGTTGGTGATACTGTTTTGGGACCATCTGGGCCATGTACATTACTGGGACAGACACTGTAATCTACCCCACTTTGTGTTTGCTCTCTCTGATTGGTGCTCTCAATTTTCTTCTTTGGCCACCTGCTGACACAGCTCCCTCACCATTAGGGACTCCCCTTTTGGAACCATGAACCCAGTTATAGTCTTTATTCCATGGTGTTTTAATCACAGCAACAAAAAGCAAGTAATGCATCATGTCCTTGCTCTCCAAGCATTAGAATTTTAGGCAGGCTAATAGACTCATCCAACATTTATGTCATTCCCAGGATCTGAATTCTGGTCTTCACACTTGCCAGGTAAACATTTTACCAACTGAGTAATAAGCCCAGCTCAAATTCTTCACCTTTAAACTTGACTTTAAATTTGTCACAGCAATGGGAATCCAACACACCACCAGCCATGGAATTGTTAGTCAAAAGGCCTTGCTATCGATGATCCTACAGAGACATGAGTGAGTAAATGAGTAGACACTAAGATGCACGCTCTGTGTGGCATCATAGTGTGGCAGCTCCTGACTGACACCTGGCAGCCTCCAGGCTCTCTGCCTAGGGCACTAGTCCTGGAGCCTCTCACAGTGGCCACAAGAGCCTCAGGACAAATTTACAGGAAGCAAAGCAGTGCTCCAGTGAGGGTCTCCTTGTCTAGCTCCAGGTCCAATGCGGGTACCCAGTTGATCAGGGGTCTATTCCACCCCTTCTCTCTCCAAGGGCTTTTGTGATGTACACCTAGGCTGACTCTAGAGATGCCTTTACTCAATTCTGCAACCTCTTTACTCCATGGTTTCAGGTTAGTCCTCTACCAGGAGCCCCTTGGCCAGCTGCAGGCATGGTATTCCTATGCCTTGACGACTCTACAAGGTCATCCTTGCTCTGGGAATCCCATATTATCATTATCCCTTAGCTCCCCTGTGCTTCACTAGCCAACACACAGCCCCCTGTGCAGTGGCTGCTTGTTAACACACCCCACATAGATGGTATTTCCAAATGGTGAATCTGGGGTATCTTGCCACTGTCTATCTCCAGAAAGCCACCATCATGGCCTCCAGACAGTAACTGGGGACAGAACCAGTCCCTTTTTGCACGTCGCCAGCAAAGTGTTTGCTCTTTGCCTGTGAGTGCTACAGATCCATTTCCCTGACAGTGATGGGAATGGGTATTGTTAGTCTCAGGAGAACACATTATGAATGACTCCAGGCCAGCTTTAAAAGGAGGAAATCAATATGGTCTTCCCGGCAGGCAGTGTCTGCTCCCCTCACCTGACCCCTCTGCTCAGCCCAGCTGCTCTCAAAACCTGCATGAGCGGTCTCTTTGCCTTTTTCCTTCCCAGAAGGGGCTGGGCCTTTCTTGGAAAACCACTGTAGCCTCAGATAAGCAATCTTCTCTTCCTGGGGAAGCACTAGGCTCTAGAGGGCAGCCCATATGATTCAGGGGCAGAGGAATCAGACACCCTTCCCCAAGTGTCTGGGCTTCAGACCTTGCAGGACCCTGTCCATGAGTGTCCAGCTTACAAGTCACATGCAGACCAGTGTAGCCACAAAGAAAATCCAAACAACATTATAAACCTACTTAAAATATTATAATGTGGGGTCTGTGAGATAGCTCAGAGAGAGAAGATGCTTGCTGGAAGCCTGACACCTGAGCTGAGGAACTAGGATCTAGACAGATGAAGATGATATATTCTGACTCCCCCTCACCCTTTTGATCTGAAACAATGGTCTAGCAGGCTTTACTGCTGCCTGTGGCTCACCCACCCACTCCCCAACTTCCGACTGACCAGTCGTGGCTGACCAGATACTCTCAAGGCCAGTGTTTACGCAAAGCTGTGGCCTTATCAGCTTCTCTTTCTTTGTCTAAAGCAGCAATTCGCAAGCTGTGGGGGTTGAATAGCAGATATCCTGTATATCAGATAGTTACACTATAACTCACAAATGTATAAGGTTACAGCTATGAAGAAGCAACAAAATAATTTATTGGGGGGTCACTACAACATGAGGAACTATATTAAGGGGTCACAGCATTAGGAAGGTTGAGAAACAATGAAAAATGACCAATCCTAAACTAGGAGAAGGGAGCCCATTCCAGCCACCCAAGGGGAAAGGGTTTGACCCCTCCTTTCTCTGTAGGTAGTCTTTCTCTGTGTGCGCCTTGCTCTGTGCAGGAGTTTCTTCACCTTTAATTAGACTTATCTGTTACTGCCCTCTGTGATGAAATTTCCCCTGCCCTTTAATCCTTTAACAGAGAAAACTACCAAAATAAATGGCCTGGATGCAACAAAGTTGGGTGCCCAGAACCCACATGGTGGAAATGGGGAACTAACTGCCACAAGCTGTCCTCTGACCTACACACACACACACACACACACACACACACACACACACTCACACACAAACATACTCACATACAGTCATACACATAAATACACATACATGTACATGCATATGAACACACATACACATATAAATAAATAAATGTGAAAGCAAATTTAAATATTACAGTGTAGCTAGGGAGACAGGTCAGGCATATTTGCCATTCAACCATGATTTCCCAGCACCCAGGTAAAAAGCAAAGTGCTATTGCACATGCTCAGAATCCTGGCTCTGGAAAGGAGTAGAGAAGTAGTTCCATGGGGTCAGCCAGCCTAGCTGAATTGGATAGTTTCAGATTCAGAGTAACCTTGTTGATAAAATATAAGACAGAGAGTAAGAAAGAGATCTGACCTTAAGTTCTCCATGTGCACACACAACTAAGACACAGCCACACTATACACACACATGTGTGCCACAACTCAATTGTGTGATTTGTAGTGGGACTATGTTCTGGTACATTGTGATTCTCTGTCCCTCCCACCGGTTTAATAAAAAGCTGATTGGCTGAAGGCAGACAGGAAGTATGGGCGGGGCTACCAGACTAAGAAAACTCTGGGAACAGGTAGAACAGAACAGAGACGCCAGACGAGACACTATCAGACACAGAAGAAAGAAGTTGAAATGCTGCTCTGAGAAAAGCCCCACATGGCTAAACAGATGAATGGAAATAGACTGAGATAAGATGAAAAAGCTAGCTAGTAATATGTCTGAGTCATAGGTCAATCAACATAAAATTAATATAAGCCTTTGTGTGATTATTTGAGGCTAAGCTACAGCAGGGCTGAGAGTGGGGTCCAAACCTCTGGGCTAGGCCAGAAAGGCTGGACCAGAAACTTCTTACTACAGTGATTCTTGAACATGAGCTTTGGAGGTGACAATATCATGTCACAATGTCAAAAGGTTGGATACACCTGCTGTCTTCCTTTGCTTCTTTCTCACTGCTAAGATAAAATACAAACCAAAACCAATTTAGGAAAGAGGTGATGTGACTTCCAGCTTCTGGTCCACTGTGGAGGGAGACCAAGGCAGGAATCTGGAGGCGGGAACCAAAGAAGAGACCAAAGAGGAGCACTGCTTGCTGGCTCACGTTCATCTACCATTTTTATATAGCCCAGGCCCACCTACTCAGAGACGGCATTGCCCACAGTGGGCTGGGCAATCCTACAATAGTTGGCAATTAAGAAAATTCCTCCCAGACATGTTCAAAGGACAATCCATGGAGGCAATTCCTCAATCAAGGCTCCCTATTCTCAGATGTCAAGTTAACAAATATATTGATGACACTTGCTTGAAACACCCTAAGTATGTCAAGATAGTGTGCACACACTGCTTGCAAAAACACAGGGACATGGAGACACTATTTCTAGAATCTGCCCTCAGCTCTTCATATAACAAGTTAACAAAAAAAAAATCTTCAGTTGAAGTTGAGCCCAGGAACTCTTGCCTCCGAAATGGCACCATCTGCATGCTCAGAGAATTACCCTGCCACAGCTCCTATACCAGCACGGGTCCCAGAACCACACCCCTAGAGTTTATCACCCAGCTCTGTCACCCATCAGCTATATGACCCCAGACAAGTGGCTTGACATTCACAAGCCTCTCCTTCTTCACCTTTGAAACAGCCTTTGTGCAGCCTCCTACAGACAGTTCGTCTCCCATGACTCTTCTCTCCTCCATCTAGTCTCCAGGGAGAGTAAGACCCTTTGTCTGACACCATCAGTGTTCTTGCTTCACCCTCAGAACAGCCTCCACGATGGCATGAGGACTCGTGTGAAAAATAATGTGGGGAGCTGAGTACACAGTTCGGTTGGTCGTATGCGTTTCCATCATATAGGAAGCTTTTGGTTTAGTCCCCAGCACATAGTGGTGAGTATCCAGAATCCTAGCAATCAGGAGTTGGAGGCAGGGGGATTAGATGTTCAAGCTCATCACTGGCTATACAATGAATTCAAAACCAGCCTGGGCTACATGAGACCCTGTCAAGAAGGGAGAAGGACAGGATGAGGGAGGGAAGGAAGAAGAGAGGGAGGGGAAGAAAAAAAGAGAGAGAGAGCTCCCAGAATCCCAGCTTCAAAGTCCCAGTCATGCCATCACTTCCACTGACAAGCCAGAACTGGTTCCTGGACTGGATTTTTGGTTTTGTTGTTGCTGATTTTTGTTTGTTTGCTTTTCTTTCTTCTTCTTTTTTGTTTGTCGTTGTTGGTTGTGGCAAGGGGAGGCAGTTGATATCTTATACAGGTTTTGCTATGTAGACCAGGCTAGACAGAAATTTGTAATGCTCTTGGTTTACCTTTCTTAGCTGGAATTATGGTATATAACATGAAGCCCAGTTACGACTTCTGATATTTTTCTGGTGTTGCATCAGGGTGTGTGTGCACATGCGTGCGTGAGTACATGTGTGTGTGTGTGTGTGTGTGTGTGTGTGTGTGTGTGTACATATATGTTTGGGAGCTAAAGGTTAGCATCATATCTTCCCTCATTATTCGTCGTATTATTTTTAAGATTTATCTAAGTGTATATATGCCACCTGTATGCAGGTAGCTCTGGAGGCTGAAAGAGGGAACTGAATGCCCTGGAGCTGGAGTTATAGGCAGTTGTAGCTGGAAGTTTCTGTCCCACCAGAAACTCTCAAATATCTAACATCCACTTCCCAAATAATTGACTCAAGGACTTAATATTACTTATAAATGCTCAGCCAGTAGCTCAAGCTTGTTAGTAACTAGCTTTTACACTTAAATTAATCCATAATGCTTACCTATGTTTAGCCACATGGTTTGGTACCTGTTCTCGGCCCAGCCTTCTCATCTTGCTTCCTCTTCATCTGCCTGGTGACTGCTTCGCTGCCTTTCCTCTTCCCAGAATTCTCCTAGTCTGGTTGCCCTGCCTATTTTTCTTGCCTGGCTACTGGCCAATCATCGTTCTATTAAACCAATTTGAATGATAAAACTTTACAGTGTATAAGAGCATTATCCCACAGCAGGCAGATGTGAGCTTCTCAATTATGGATATTAAGAAGTCAGCGAGTGCTCTTAACTACTACTGAGCCATCTCCCAGCCTCAACATACCCTATTTTTTCAGACAGAGTCTCTCAATGAATCTGGAATTCATTGATTTGTCTCAGCTGGCTGGCCAGTGAGCCCCAAGGATCCTCCTGTCTCTGTCTACCGGTGCTGTAGTTCCACAAGCTCACTACCATGCCTGGGCATTTTTTACATGGGTTCTGGGGTCTAAACTCAGGCCCTCATGTTTGCAAAGCAAGTACTATACCATCTCCCCAGTCTTACATTTTGGTTTTTCCAAACCCAAACTACAACGAAGGGATCTGCTCTGTAGCCTGCTTTTTGTTCAGCCACCCCTTGAGATCTCAGAGAATTTGTTCCAGGCTCCTCTCTAGGTAACAAAGTCCTTGGTATATGCTCAGGTGCTCACATATCACAAACACACATTTCCCAGGTACTTTAAAGAAGCTCTTCACTACTCATGACACCTGATGCAATAAAAAAAGTATGCAGAGAGTTGTGTATGTCTATTTAGGGGATATAAAGGCAGGGATCTATACATGTTTGGTATAAGCATAATGATTTTCCACGTATCTTCCATCTGAGATGACTTGAATCTACAAATGTGAAACCCTCAGAAACAGATGGCTTACTGTATCAACTTATGTTACAAACATTTTGTCATGTCAATTCATGTGCTTGGTAAACCTCTGATGGCTATACCCCAGCCCCAGGGCAAGGACTGACTTGTCTCTTTTTGGCCTGAGAGTTCAGCATAGCTGTGTCTGTGTCTGGGCATGCCCAGAAGGTTTATAGACTAAGGTGGATGGATGAATTCATTCATACTCACGTCATGCTAGTATGGTAAGAACATTCCATCTCATCTTTGTTTTTCAAATAATCATCTCTAACAAGAAATATGTTAAGGCCTGTGAGTTGGTCCAGCAGGTAAAGGCTTTTGTCCCCAAGCCTGATGACCTGAGTTTGATCCCTAAGATCCAGATGGTAGAAAGAGAGAAGCTACACCCTCAAGCTGTCCTGTGACATCCACATCCCTGACATAGTGTGTACAGATGTGCCAGCACACACACACACATACATACACACACACATACATACACACACACATACATACACACACATACACACACACACATACATACATACATACATACATACACACACATACATACACACACACATACACACATACATACATGCATGCACACATACATACACACACATACACACACATCATACACACATATACACATACACACATACACACATACATACATACACATACATACATACACACACCAATAAACAATTATAAATTTTAAGAGGAAAAATAAATATATTAAAACACAAAAAGGAATTTAAGCTAAAGACTGGCCATTCCTATGTTTATATGATTCCATCCAGTCTTTTCCCCCTCTAAACATGACTTCTGTTCATTTACAAACCAAAACCACAAGCGTGGGGTATGATTTTGTAGCCTGCTTTCTCTACCTATATTTCTTTGGCAAGCATTTTCTCACATCCGTTCACACATTCAGGAAATTGTTTAACAGCTGTCATACTGTAGATATCCATTGCCCTCAAGGGTACACTAATGGCTGCTATTTGGAGGGCTAAACAAAGCCTTGAGGTTTCTCTTGGGAATTACACCTGCATATCCAAGGGTGACCCAGGACAGATTTACATACATGGCCTCACTATATGAGATCCCTACTTACCTGGTCACCGTGGAAGACTAGGAATGGCCCTTTCAGGTTCTGGATGGCTCCCTGGAGCAAACTTTCCCTGAATGCCCCAGGCCTGTTCTGTGTTTCTCCACAAATGTCTTATCTAGACAGTTCTTAGATGCCCCCAGGCAGGGCCAACCGCTGATGCCTGGCTGCAGATATGAATGTCAAATGCACCAAAGAAAAAGGGAAGCAAGTAAGTAAAATCCAGGAGGATAAGAGTGACAGACAAAGAGAATGCTGGGAAAAAGAACAGAAGGACAGGCCCTGGCTGCCGGGGCCCACCATTCAGATCCCATGATGACTGGATCCCATCACATGCCTGGAACATACTCCAAGAAGGCAGAGATTTCCCCTAAATGGCTCCCTAGGGATGAAGTCACTCCTGCTTTGGTTCCAAGCAACCCTTCCTGGCTCTGGGAAGGAACTGCCTTCCTTAATGCAGAGACAGGAGCAGCTGCTTCCAGTGATGTGTCTCTCATGTCTGATCCTCTGCTGACCCTGCCTAGCTGCCAGCATCTCACACATACCCTCTGTACCTTCTTCTTGTCCCTTTCTATTGGCTGCCTCAGCTGCCCATCTCTACTTTCTGGAATCTAATTTCCCCATCCCAGACCAGCCTTGACTATATGAACCCAGAGAGGACTACCAGGCAGAGGCCATGGGGCTCAAGGGTACAAAAGTTGTGCCCATGGACGGGCAGAATAGAACCATACAGGACACGTGGCCTAGCAAATCCCACAGCTCTGTGACAGCAAAATATCCTAAACTCAGAAGTCTTGGTGATCCATGGCATTGCCAGGAAAGCAAAAGGGAGTAGGGGTCAGTCAACAATGAGAGAGGAGCTGGTGCGATGGCTCAGTGGGTAGTGCTTTCCACACAAGCCTGAGGACCTGAGTTCAAACCCTGGATCCCATGCAAAGATGAAAGAACAGAACCAACTCTACCAAGTTGTCCTCTGACCTCAACACATGCACTCCTGTACATAGCAAACACACCTACATCAGTAATAGTAGAAAAGAATAATAAGGTTCAATTGGTAAATTCTTGCCTTGCAAGCATGAAGCCCCAGGCTCAATCATCAGATCCACATTTTCTTTCTTTCTTTCTTTTTTTTTTAAGTACAGTTCTTATCGCAGTGCTATGGTGGTAGAAGCAAGCAGATCCCAGAGACTCACTGGCCAGTGCCTGAGGAATGACTGCTGAGTTTACTCTCTAATTTCCACATGCACTCATATGTATACAGTATACATGCTCATGGACATGTGCATGCACACACACACACACACTCACAATGCCAAAAAAACCAAAACCTACCATAATCCGTATGTCTCATTCCTGAGATCCCTATTAGAAAGCTGGGGGCAAAATGGAGAGAGACCTCAAGGTCATTCTAGTTATCATCCAGCCCACTGCCCATCTGCATCCAGTCTATAAATCATTTTTATCATTTTGATCAAATGGAGTAACTTCATTCACTGCCCACCAGACCCACAGTAGCTGCCGTATATCTCCGAAGGTATTCCTTGTTAGCCCAGAGGTCTCTGGAGGAAAGCCAGTATAGTCATCTGCTTGTAACACACTCCTGCCAGATCCTTAGAAATGGTCCTATTGCAGCCCTGGATGGATCCCAGGGATGCTGCAGCCCAGGCCCTTCCTCCTCTGCCCTCAGCTGCCTTCTTCCTCTTCCCAAAAGCCTTTGTCCTCTGCCAACCACTCATTGTTGCCATAGTCTCTGGGTCTCTAAGCCAAAGAACAAGGACCAATCGAACTGAACTGAATATAGTCACATGACTTAACAGTTGCTCAGGGGCTGTGAGATGCCCTACCTGGAAGACTTCCCTATTTGAGAGAGCTGTGAATGCATTGCTTCCTTATGTGACTGCTTCAGAGACTGCTTCAGTGACTGTTCTGACTGTTAACAGAGCCTTGGGGAGAAGCAAAGGAATTTGGAGGAGGTAGAGTATGGCTCGGAGCTGCTATAGTGGGAAGGAACAAGTCTTTAGCAATGGAATGGGGACTATGATATATATTGTATCAGTAATTATTATGTATTTAAGCTTGCATGTAGTCAGAAGTTTAACTGGGCCTACCCTTGAGGTCTGGACCCACAGTTCCAAATAATCACACATAGGCTCATATTAATTACAAGCTGTTTGGTCTATGGTTCAGGCTTATTACTTGCTAACTCTTACACTTTAAGTTAACCCATACCTATTTAGCCACGTGGCTTGATACCTTTTTGCTCAGAGCAGCATTCTCATCCCACTTCCTCTGCATCTCACTGTTGTCTTGCTATGCCCACGTGTAAGAATATCTATCAGGGAGGCTGGACACGTTGTTATGAGTGGGGATTTTATTGCTACCTATAGAGAATAAGAACTCGGGTCAATCACCTAGCTCTGCACAGCAGAAGCAGGTAAGAGACCGTTGCCCCAACAGGTGGGGTTTTTTTTTTTTTTTTAAAGAAACCTACGTAATCAAGATGTGACACACCTTGATGTTCCAGGATTGGGCAAAGGGGTAAGGTGCAGCAGCCACTGGAGTTTTCTGGCATGAATCTAACCTTTGAATCCATTGGCTGCTGCGGAAGTTCACTCACAGACCTGGGCCCTACCCCCAGAATGAATCCAGGTCCTTACAGTCTCCTCTCTGCTCTTCTGCTTCCCAGAATTCTCCTAGTCTAGTTGCCTTGCCTCTACTTCCTGTCCAGTTACTCAACCAATCAGCATTATTCCTACAGCACTTGCAGACCCTAGGAATGAGACGGCCCTTTCTTGTCCTAGACTCCATCATGTTTCTTTCAAGCCCCAAACTCCCTGTTCTAGGTCAGTCTTCTCTCCTAAGTCTGCCACAGGGAGAAAATAGCACATAGTTAATGGCATTAAAAACATTGCCCCTTTCCAATGGGTGTCACTATTGTTTATCTCATGATACAAAAATGACTGCAAGAAGCTGGAAATTCATTCACAGAGAGAAAACCTGGAGCTCCAGCTGACTGCCTCAACACAGCTTCCACAGCCCTTGCTTGTCTACAGATGCTGTAAGTGCTCCTTTGAAGCCATTACCTGGTTGTTCTCTGCCTGGGGCTACTCCAGTCTTCTCCCTTCGATGTTCTAAACTCCTAGATTGATGATGTTTTGCTGTCTATTTATCCTCTACCTGCTGTTTGCCCTTTTGCTTTTGCTTACTTTATAAACTCACTCATTTGAAATCGATTACACAGCTACCAAGACCATTCTCCAAACCATAACAAAAACTGTTATGACTTGTAAAATCATGGCAAGTGTCCAACAAGTGTCCCCTGCTGTAGTGGGATTATGTTCTGGTATGTTGTAAATATTTGTCCTTCTTACTGGCTTAATAAAATGCTGATTGGCCAGAAAGCAGTGGGCAGGGCTATCAGACTAAGAAAACTCTGGGAAGAGGAAGAGTCAGGGAGAGATGCCAGTAGATACAGAGGAAAGAAGTCAAGATTCTGCTCTGAAAAAAGATACCAAGCCACATGGCTAAACAGACTAATCAAAATAGGTTGAGTTAAGATGAGAGAGCTGGCTAGCAACATACCTAAGCTATAGACCTGTCAGCATGAAGCATATAAGCTTCTGTGTGATTATTTGGGGCTAAGCAGCAGTGGGGCTATAAGTGGATCCAAACCTTGGTGCTAGGCCGGAAAGTCTGGGCCAGAACCTTCATATTACACTCTGCATGGGGAATATAGGTTAGCTTGGACTCCCAAAGCAGGAACCTCACTCTTTGTGCTTTCAGTAACAGAGATTTATTGTCTCGAGTCTAAAGATTTAAAGTCCAAACTCAAGATGGCAGCAGGGCCATCTCCATCTGAGGACCATGAAGTCTCTCTCCTGAACTTATAGTGCCCATTTTCTTCCTATCTCGGCCCTCATGTATGTGGAGGGTGGGGGGTGTATGTGGAGATCAGAGGTCAACCTGCCTCAAGTGTCATTTCTCAGGAGCCATCAGCTTGTGTTTTGAGATGGGGTCCTTTCACTGAAACCTAGGATTCTCTGATTCAGCTACACTGGCTGGATCTAACTGTCTCTGTTCCTCTCTCTCCCCCACATACTTTAGGGTCAAAGGTTTGTGTAACCACACCTAGATTTTACTGGTTTTGAGTTTTTGTTTTTACATTTACGCTGGGGATCCACACTTGAGTCCTCATGCCAGTAGGGTAGGCAGTTTACCCACTGAGCTACCTCTCCAATCCTGAGTCTACTCTTACTATATCCAGGGTCTGCACAATGACCTGCTTTTAGTTGGAATCCTTCTGGAAGCAGACTATATGTCCAAATAAAGTCACAGTCCCAGCCCTTAGCAATTAGAACTTTGGGCATGAGTGTGGGAGTAAAATGTAACTCAGACCACAGAACCTTAAGTAGCTGATAACCTGCTGAAGACTCCTGGACAAACATGGAGGTTTCTGACCACCAAGGAGGCCATTGGCTGCTTCTTACAGCCACCCAGGCAGCAATAGGAAACAAAGGCCCCTGCCAGCCAAATCCCATGGAGCTGTCGTCAGTCTCCAAACAGCTCACTCATTGCCTGCTTTGGGCTCTAAAATAACATGTTGATTTCAGAGCCAAGACTAACTTTAGTTACCAGCAATGCTGTTAGCAGGAGAAGGATAAGTCATCATCATTAGAATGGAATCCAAATGAATGCACTAGCCTTGCGCCTCCTTGGGATCCAGGCATTTTTTTTCCTCTCAGTTTGCTGACATTGTCCTTTCTAATTTGAAGCAGCCTGAGAGAAACCTTTTACTAAACATGACACATTACCATTTGGGAAATATTAAAAATAACTGATCATTCTGCTTATCTGTATCTGTTGCTGCTTTACCAACCATCCCAAGGCACAACAGACCAAAGCATCACAATTTGACTCACTCTTACATCAGGGGAGCCAGAATCAGGCCAGGGTGCAGGGGGTGGTCCTTTGGATCCTGAAGTTGGTGGCAGTGATCAATGATGCTGAGCTGAGGACACAGCTATCCCCAGGGTCTAGGACATCTCTATTCTCATATACACACTCATATTCATACTTATACATGCACACACACTCTCCACACACGTCTTCTCATGGGCATTTTATCACACACATATACACACACACTCATATCTGTGTCTGCATGTACACTCTCATACTCACACCTCCCCACAGATATTCTATCATACTAACTTATACTCACGCCTACACAGACATGCTTTCTCATGCACACATCTGCACTTCCTCTCATTCTTAAGCACTCTCACACTCACAGCTATATATAGATACTCTTCCTCATGAACATACATCTCCCTCACAGACATTGCCACATCCACAGTCATACATATGCACACAGGATAGCTTCTCGGGGACAGTCAAACCCTTATACAACACACTCACATATCCTCTCTCACATATATACACTCATACTTGCACCTTATTATGTGCTGAACTTTAATAGTTCTCCATACACTTGTGTATTTGAGCACTTGGTTTCCAGCCTCTCTCTCTCTCTCTCTCTCTCTCTCTCTCTCTCTCTCTCTCACACACACACACACACACACACACACACACTTGTACTGCCACACACCAATCACTCACACAGACATTCACTTATTCTGACACACTCATCCGATGTAACAACACATTACAAAACCGTGGCATGCAGGCCAACTATAGAACAAATGTGAGGAAGGGTCTCTCAAAAACTGCAGAGTAGAAGAAGCCTGCCAGGGCTGGACCTGTGCTGATCCTGAAGCAGCAGAAGAGGCAAAGACAGTCAGAGGGGACGCAAGGGAGGAAAGGACAAGCTGATCTGATGCCTTGTGTCAACACCATGACTTCCCCTCCTAAAGTTTTGGTGAAAATAGGCTCCAAGCAATCACCCCAGAGTCACAAACTCAAGTCTCAGGTTGTCAGTCTGAATGGGATCTTGTGGAGACCAATGTTGGCGATTCTACTAGATCGCTAGTTATAAAGGCTATTGATTTCAAATTCAGCAATAGCCATATCAATGTTAATTCCTGAATTGCCTTAAGAAACTGGAAGACCCAGGAACTAGCAGAATGCTGACCCAAGAATTCAGCCACTTTATAACTCATGTATTAAGTGTCTGGAGCTTATTAAAAAAAAAACAGTGAAAGCATTGGGTCCAGACTTCAAACCCAAGCACCCACCTAAAAAGCCAACACAGGAGTATGCACTGTGATTCCAACACTGGTGAGGCAGAGACAAGCCAATCTGTACAGCTTACTGGCCAGCCAGCCTGAATACATGGTAAGCCCAGGTCCCAGTGAGATACTCAGTCTTAAATAAGGTAGATGGAGCTTAAGAAACAACATCCTTGATAGACCTCTGGCCTCCACATAGATCATACATATGTAAGTAATACATACATACATACATACATACATACATACATAGCATCTGAAAACTCATCTCTCAGGAATCCCCTAGCAGTGAGTACACTTACCGCCTGTGGGGACATCCGTTGTGTGACATTATTCCTGAGGAGACAGGAACAAATAACTAAGCAGCTGACAGCAAACCAACAACTGTAGTACAGACCCCACCAAAGTCCAATTTTGTGAACCAGAGAGTTTTATTGGGGTTATCTACAGTAATATGGATAAAGGTAATAAGGAGCAGAAATGACCCAAAGACACCTGCATTCCCAAGTCCCATGCCAGCATGCATGACATCCCACAAAGGCTGGAAACCCGAAGCATGCTGTATATGCTTCAGGTACTCCTCAGGTTGGAGGGTCCTTTTCAGAAAGATCTGAGCTGCACCTCTTCCACACAACCCAACTTGTCTAAGAGTATCTGGTCCTGAAGCTTTTATATGCATGAGGAGAGAGGGATCTGGTGAATCTGCTCAGTTTCAGTAGCTTCCAGAAGCATTTTTACTTCCTGAGCCTAAGGGAGTCTCAGTGTGTAGTTCTAGCTACCCTGACACTTGATATGTCTCAGCTCAGGCTGGCTAGAACTCTGAGAGATCCACCTCCCTCCCAAGTGCTGAAATCAATGTGTGAGCCACCACATCTGGCGATGCCTAGCTTTTTCTTGTGGTTACTGGAGATTTTACTTCAAAACTTCATATTTATGAGGCAAGCATGCAGCTGACTGAGCCACCTCCCCCTCCCAAGAGGAGCACTCTGAAAAGGGCAGAGTTTCTAGGTCAGAACGCTGACATTTCCAGCCTGGCCCTCTGACAGCTTCCACTTTGGGGTTCACCCGCTTCATAAACATGCTGCAAATGTCATTTGTTACCTAATGCAATGATCAGCCTCAAATTGATCATCCCTAGATGGGATGATGATCCCAGACAATAGAGACTGTAACCATGGGCCTCACAAGAAGACAGCACCAGGTGTGACCATTCCCTAAGCTCAATCCCCAGAGCCCACATGGAAAAAGGCAAGCATGATAGAATGTGATTTTAATGCTAGTCCTAGGCAATAGGACAGGTGGATCTCTAAGGCTAGCTGAACTAAGAGCCTAGCCAACTTGGTGAGCTATAGGCTAGTTAAAGACCCGCCTTTTAAAAAAAAAAAAATTGAGAAATAAAAAGGTGGCTAGCACCTGGAGAATAATGCCCCAAGTTATTCCCTGGCCTCTACATGCACATACACATACATGAATGTGGACACACATATACATAAATATATTCACCTAAAAAATGGAAATAAAAAAATCAAAAGTGGAAAAAAGACGCTGAGGATATGGCCTGGCTGGAGAGCACTCTTTCTAATTTGTGCAAGGCTCTAAGTTTAAGCCCCAGCACCATTAAAATAAAATAGATTTTAAAAAATTAAAAACGGAATGAGATCTACAAGACTGGCTAGGCTGGGGCTGCCAGCATCACCCCCTTCCCCCAAGAGCCCAGCACCCCTTCACAAAGAATAGAGGCAGCAGCAGAGGCAAGTTGGGAGAGAGACCCTCATCTATATGCTAATGAGCCCATCAAAGAAGTACAGGGTTAATTAAGCATCACTACCCTCCCTTGCTTTTATCTGTCCTGGACACAGAGGCAGAGGTAGAAATCACAACCTCTGATCAAATTAGCTGTCTCTGGGCTGCTTCGGCCTCTCCTCCACCCGGCTTCATAAACCAGCTCCAAGAGTTAATCATGTTTATTTCACAAGGCATAAGGGATTTAGAAAGTGATTAGGAACCAAACTGGGAACAAGCAGCCCCTGACCCTGCTGCTATTAATGTCCCCTGGGAGAAAGGGATGTTTTCTCACTGATAGGCACTGTATACCAGGCTTCCTGCTCCCTGTCTAAAGAGGGATTATCAGTGGATGGGTAAATGCCTATGGAATCAGAATGGATGGTATGGAAGGGTGGGAGACAGGGATGCTCTAGCTGTCCTGTGCGTGGAAGTCACTCAACACCCTAATGCTTATTACTCTTCAAGAGGTGAGAACTTCATATTTCTTCCCTGCTGTGGTATCCTAGGTAAGTGATGCAACTGTTTGCATCTTATTTATTAAACTGAGGTATAGCATATACTCAGGAGTGCCAGTGAGATGGGCAATAGTGGTCCTGGGCAGAAGGCATCAGTAATGTGAGTGTTCTGCCTCCCTTCCTCTTATCTCTTTACACCAGTCTTGAGACCCTTATTACTGTGGCACACACTACCCGCCACGAGCCTTTCTGTTAATTATCAGCATCCATGAGGTGACCCCTTGACACTTCGTTGAAAGCAGATATCTTGGCAATATGCCACATGCCCTTGGTACCTAAAAGACATCTGTAAATATGCATTTAGGAGAAATTTGTGAGTCATTGATTCTAAACTCAGCAAGTAGATAACTAGAGAAACCAGCCTCTTGTAAGGTGCCTTTAACAAGCACAACCGATCCCGGAACTCCTCCTTGCCAAGTGATTAAAGTTGGCTGATACATTGTCTCCAATTTAGCCACTAACAGATCCCCAGGAGAAACAGTAACTCATCTAAGGTACTAGGGTAGCTGGGCACATCTCTAAGCAGGAAGCAGGGTCTCCATAAGACTAAGTTTACCTGTGCTCACCCCATTAATGAAAGAGGGTAAACATGAGGCCCAGTCCTCTTTCCACCAGGACTCTGGCTCAGAGTGTAGAAGACAGAATTCTCTCATGGCCCCTGAGGTTTCTGATGCTCGGATGTATGTCACTAGTTTAAACAGCACAAGTTGGCTGGGTTCTCTGCTCAGGGAATCACAGGGTAGAATAGGAATTTTGTTGGGCTGAGATTTCTCCTGGAGGTTTCTTGAAAAACCCTAGGATCAAGAATATACAGGGGCATGGTGATAGCTCAGAAAAGTAAATATGATATCAGTTTAGCCACGGAACACACTTTTGTTTTGTTTTGGTTTTAGTTTGTTTGTTTTTGTTTCTCTGTGTGACAGTCCTAACTGTCCTGGAATTCATTTTGCAGGCCAGCCTGGCCTCAAACTCGCAAAGATCTGCCTGCCTCTGCCTCCCAAGTGATTAAAGGCATGTGCCAGCAGGGGCCAGCTCAGAACTCACATTTTAAAAATGCAGTGACATAGTTCCTCCAGCACGTCCCTATTTCCCAAGTCTCTCCAGAGACATTAACTAGGGGCTTGAGCCTGTAGGGGATATTCCTCATTCAAACCACCATAGGCCTCTACACAAAGGCACACATGTATACTTGTGCATACAGGAACATATGCAAACTTATTGAAAGACTATGGTAGACTGACCTTGACCTTTCAGATTAAGCTGTCATGTGCCACAACAAATGACTTACTAACTTCCAAGTCAGAAGATTGTCCTAGTTGGCCTGCTATAATCACACCAGCCCCAGTCACATGACATTTCCCCTGTTGCAGAATTGAAGAGCAAATCAGAATTGAAAAGCCTGAAATAGACGCAAGGCAATTTAATTGGCTAGAAGACAGAGCGGGACCATATGAAGCTGAGCAGCCCCAGAGGACGCCGGCAAGGTGGCATGAACTCAGTCCTATGACCACAAGGAACTGAGCCCTGTAACTGTGAGCCAGGAAGAAATGCCCAGATCCTCCAGGAGAAATCTCAGCCCAACAAAATTCCTATTCTACCCTGTGATTCCCTGAGCAGAGAACCCAGCCAACTTGTGCTGTTTAAACTAGTGACATTGTGATGATCAGAAAATAAGTACAGGCTGCAGATCCCTTACCCAAAATTTGTGGGACCAGAAATTGTTTGTTTTTGTTTTTGTTTTGTTTGGGTTTTGGTTTTGGGGGGTTTTTTGTTGGTGATGGTTTTGGGTTTTTTGTTTTTTCTGGTTGAGTGAATGTAAATAGTGAGAAAACTTAGAGATGTGACCCAAATATAATTTTAGAATTGATTTAGGTGTCTTCAGTGGAAGAGTGTTGGGGGAGAGGGGTGTCCAGCGGTCAGCCTCAGGTGTTGGCCCTCAGAGCCATTCACCTTGTTTTATGAGACAGGATCTCTCACTGAACCTGGAGCTTGCTGGTTAGGCTAAGTGTCTGAGAATTTGCACTTCCCCATCACCAGGACTGTGTGCCACAATGCCAGGCTTTCTATTGCATTTGTTCTGGGGGTCAAACCCCCACATGCTTATGCACTGAGCCACCTCCCCAGACCCCATTATGTCTCTTATATACATACATATATAAGAGAATATTATATGATAAGTTAGACACTTTCAGGGCACCTGCCTTTTGACTGCAGCCTGTCCCTGGGATCTTCGGCTTTAGGATATCATGTCAGTACTCAAAGAGGTTTTAGAGCATGTTAGAGTTTGAACTTGGGTACCAGGGATGTTTAACCAGAGCAGGGAAGATGTGGAACAAAGTCTGGGGAAGTGCATCTGAAATGAATTCCATTGCTTCACATTCAGTCCCAGCGGACTTAGAATTCTTCACAGTGGGAAGAGGCACCAGCAGATGCTCATAATTTATGCAAATCTGGCTGGACAAAAGGTAACTCTCAGGAATCTCCAAGAGCAGAGCATGTGAATCAGAGCTAGCACTGACCAGTTCATAAAAGCAGCCAGAATTTCCCCCAAGAGGCAGGAGAGTCCCCTGTGTTTCTAGCCGTCTCGAGGGAAAGAAGAGGCTTTTACAGATAGTGAGTTTTAAGAGCCACCTCATGAAGGCTCACACCCCAGTGGTGCCGTGTGTGTGTGTGTGTGTGTGTGTGTGTGTGTGTGTGTGTGTGTGTGTGTGTTCTGTTGTAGTGAGGAGGGATAGGTTGAGGGGGGTGCACACATATGGAGGCCCATGAACAACCTAGGGTGTCTTCCTCAAAGCTACCATGTGTTGTGGAATATTATTTTAAGAAGTGCTACATTTGTTTATGTTGTGGAACATTTGTTTAATGATGCAAAGAGGTGTTGCATTCTTTCATGTTGTATCTGTTTAGCTCTGTGAAGCTGTGTTACTTTACCTGTCTAAAACACATGATGGTCTAATAAAGGGCTAAATGACCTTTAGTATCTAGACAGGAGAAAGGATAGGCGGGGCTGGCAGGGAGAGACAATAAAAAGAGCAGCAATCTAGGAAGAAGATCAAGGAGCAAAAGAAGAAGGAAGACACCAGGGGCCAGTCACCCAACTACACAGCAAGCCACAGAGTGAGTAAAGAAAAGTATACAGAAATAGAAAAGGGTAAATGCTCAGAGGCATAAGATAGATATGATGATTTAAGTTAGAAAAGCTGGCTAGAAATAAGCCAAGCCAAAGCCAGCATTCGTAAAAAAAGAATAACCCTCCATGTGATTTATTTGGGAACTGAGTGGCGAGCCTCCCAAAGAAAGAAAACCAACAACAACCCTAAAACTCTGACCATGTCTTTTAATATCCATTCCCTCACTGTCACCTGGATTTGGCTAGGCTGGCTGGTCGAGTATATCCCTTGGGCTATAACTGTCTGTCATTGCCTCCTCAGCACTGACACTACAAATGCATACCACACGCTTGGCTTTTTTTCAGGAGTTCTGGAGATGGGACTCAGATCCTCATGATTGTGCAGCAAGCCTGCTAGCCTGCTGAGCACATAGTCTGCCCTGATGGCCATGACTCAAGCCTGCAGACCCTACACTTGGCATCCATTATCTATCACCTGTAGCATCTGCCTGAGGTCTGCAGACCCTAGGATGTGAAGGGGCTTATGAGTTCAGTTGGTACCTGTATCTATCCTTCAGATGTAAGCAACATGTACACAGGAGGTGGGGACCACTCTGCTTCTTCCTAGACTTTCTTCCCTGACTCATAGGTGGGCAGGGGAGGTTGTATGCATTGCCATCAGGTCTCTCTTGCAGTGCTAAAATGACAGCTGCGATAGTCAGTTTTCTGTTGCTCTGAGAAAATAGCCCCTCCTCCAAGGAGAAAAGATTAATTTTGACTCACAATTCTACAGGCTTCTGTTTCTAGTAACTTGGTCTTTTGGACCCATCACCTTAGGCCTGTGACAAAGCAGAGCATCACTGTACGGGTTGGAGAGAGCAAACTACCTACCTAACAAGCTACTCCATAAAAAAAAGAGGAAAGCAGAAATCCCAACATACCCATCAAGGTACATTGCCAATGATCTCCAGTTTGTCCCCACCCACACACCTAAGTTTCCACTGGCTGGAGACTGTGTTTCAAGAGGATAGGGTAGGAGTGGTGGAACAAGGCAAGCTGCTGTCCTCCTCTGGCCTCCAAATGTGCATGCACAGTCTACACATGGACACAAATTCATTCATTCATTCATTCATTCTCAGAAAAACATCATTGAATCTAGAATTCTATGCACAGCTATAAGATGCTTGCATTGCTCTCCCAACTATGATTAGTTACCTTCTGTCTATTCAAAAGAGATGTGTTCCAGAACTCCCATGCATCAGATTCTATACATGGGAAACAGTCCACAAAGCTGCCAGAAACCCAGCCTCATAAGTGATAAGTTTTAAAAATTCCCAGTTGCTAGGTCCCCACACCCCCGATGCAATAAGCCAATCTAACCAAATTAATAAATCCAGGTTTAATGGACAGAGCAAAGCAATCCTGGGTGACCCTTGGAAAGGTAGGGGAAGAATCACTTAGCAAATATGGGTACCTGGCCTTAAGTAACCTGTAGTTGTTACTGTAGCTGTCTCGAGCAGCTTCAGGGAGAAGCTGGCTTTTGGTGGGCTTCCACGGGGCACAGGTCTCAAAGGCTCAAACAAGAGGGCAGCTCTGGGGAGAAGCCGCAGTTTGGTGGGGTTTGAGGGCACGGGGTCTGGGGAAAGAGAGGGGTTGGGCTTCTACCCAGCCATTTCACTCTTTGGGAATATATTATGGATGGCAGGGGCTGAGGAAGAGCTTCCTCCAGAGCAATAAGGTGTCCCTTCCTTTAAGAAGTCTAAGATTGGCTGTGCACTGCAGCTTCCTTGCTGTAACTCAAGCAGGAGAGTCTTCTTCTGATGGAGACAGGGTGTCTTTCTAGGTTACTCTAAGCCTATGTGGAAGTTTAAAGGGTCCAACCTTCCACTTCCAGGAACTTGTGAAGAGTAGATTCTAGAACTTATGGGGGCAGCTCCCACTGGGTGGTTCTATGTCGTTCGGAAAGAGGTCTGTGTTACTTTTGGCCCACGGATTGATGGGTATAGTCCATCATTTCAGGGAAGGCATGGCCGCAGGGGTGTGAGGCAGCTGGTCACATTGCATCCACAGTGGGGAAACTGAGATAAATGAGGTTGTTGCTCAGCTCACTTCCTCCTTTTTATCTGATCCAGGACCTCAGCCTGAGGAATGGCATTGGCTACTACTAGGGTGGGTCTTCCTACTTATTAACCTAATCTAGAAATCCCTCATAGACACACTGAGAGGTCTGTTTCCATAGTGATTCTAAATCCCATCAAGCAGACAGTATTAACCATCATAAGGCCATCATACCTAGAAATTGTTTACAGTCCCTCCAATAATTGTGGCTGTGGTTGAACACAGAATCTACTGGTCCAGGTTCTCCTAGATGGCTTCTCCCAACCCTAGGCCACCAGCTCTAGTGCCTACTTTCAGAGTCTCATGCCCAAAATGGTCCTCAGATGACTATCCTCTGGAGTACCCACTCTTGATGCTAAGGGACCTACAGTCAGTGACTGGCCAGAGAATCAGCACGGAAGTACCTTGCATTGCTCTTGACCAGCCTGAGACTGGTACCTACCATTTTGACTTCCTACCATTCCAATCCTGCCATTCCACTTCCTCAGGGCATTTTCTAAATGAATCACATTTATTCAAGCCCATGTCTAGGAGTTCATTTAAGAGGAATATTTGTAGATATGCAAGGACCCCAACATTTCACTCCAGTGTGCATGTTCTCAGGTATTAGAAGAAACACTTCAGCAGAACAGTAGTGTAATAAACCCATCACAGTCCTGCTGCAAAAGGCTAAGGGATGCTCTGAGACCACAGGGCCAGGGGTGAGGGTCAGGGCAGAAGGGAGCCATCCACAGCCAGGAACCCAAGTGTGAAGATCCAGGAAACGAGGAAATTGATACCAACAGTGATTTAGCTACTTGAGAAGTAATCTGAATTCACATTTCACCGATCTAATGCAGCATTTAGGGAAAAAAAAAAAAAAAAAGCAGAGATGGGCACACAATAAAGGGGAAATATGTGGGCATTAACTCCAGGAAACATCATCATTCTCTACTTCCCTTTGCAGTAAGTATAATTTACTGTCATAATGACATAAACACTGACTATTGATTTAACCAAAAGTTGTGACAGAAGTATATTACGGATGGAGGAAGCCAAGAGAGGGAAGTTCATGGAGGGCTCAGTCACCAGCTCCATTGCAGTCAATAAACAATGTTTAAAATCAATTAATGAAGAAATGGCAGCATCTGCATAATGTCTAAAGAGTCAGTAGTAGTGGTGAATACACCAACAGAAACACAACAGGCATAAATATGTACATTTAAACCTCAATACTTAGAAAGGAATGAGGCAAGATCCCTAACATAATACAAGCACACACACACACACACACACACACACACACACACACACACAAAGCCTGCCATCCCATTGACATGGGAACAAGCCTTACTAGCCCAATGGGGAAGAGAGGTGCATAGACTGACATCCTTCCAGACTTGAGAATAAGGCCCCTGGAGATCAACCCACTCCCAGATGACCTACTACTGACCACAGCTACATGAGCAGACCTAGCTAAAATTGTCTTAGACCAGCTGTGTTAGACTGGGTTCTCATAAAGGAACAGAACTGTTAGAATATGTATATGTTTATTTATTGGAGTGCCTTATAGGCCATGATCTGAGTAGTCCAACAAAGGATGTCTCCCAGTGGAAAGGCCAAGAATCTGGTACTTGTTTAGTCTCTGATATAAGATGTCTAAGCAGTTATAATTTGGTGCTGGAGTGCCTCAGAAGATTCCAGTGAGTCTTCGGTCTATATCCATTTGAATTCCAACAAAGTAGATTCTAATGCCAGAAAGAGAATGCCTCAGCAACAGGATAGATAGATTTGTCAGCAAGAGTGAAAGCAAGCAGGCAAAAATCAAACACTTCCTTCCTCTATGCCCTTTCCTGTGGACTGCCACCAGAAGGAGTAGCCCAGATTTAGGGTGAGTTCTCCACTTCAAATGATCCAAACAAGAAAATCCTTCACAGGTGTACTCAGCTGCTTGGGTTTCAGCTCACTCCAGATACAATCAGGTTGACAACCAAGATTAACATCATAAGAGGGAAGCTAGGACAGTAACTGGACCAGAACCCATCCGTGAGATATTTGGCAAAGAATATGGCTGTCTTCTGCTCTTGCCCTACAAATTTGCCTAAGACCAAAAAGTAATGGACTAATTTCTTTGGTGGAGATTTCAAAGCACTATAATATTGAGTCTGTCTTGTGGTTATTAGTGATCACTGTTATGCAGGGCTACAATTTTTTAAAAAATGAGTGAGACAATAAGAAATGCAAAATTACAGTTTGAAAAGAAAAAGAGCATCAGGAAAATTAATGTTGCAGCAAGTTTAGTGCTGAAAGAGATAAGTAGATTGAGGAGAGACCTGTTCTTCATTGGAACAAAAGGAGAGTGTCTTAGAGTTTCTATTACTGTTACGAAAACACAACTGCAGGTGTCCAAGTCATAGGAGCATCAGGTGGCATGTAAGCCCACCAGCATCCAAGGCACTGATGAGTGAATCTCAAATAGGCAAGGTCCTAAGAGCTTCAACTCCAGAATGTCTCTTGCTACTGCCATGCCTTTACATGTTTGCTGCTGACATTTTTCTCTGGTATCTGGCATGGTGTAAATGTATGTAGAGGAATCCCCACTGCCTTTAATATAGTGTGATTATCTCATGGAAATATCCTATTCTACTGGGCATTTTTATCTATGGAAATATGAAGATGATTCCTTCTTAAGCTGTGCTGTTTAATTGAAGCAATGATTTTATACAATAATAGTGTTAGTTTAAATTGAGTTTTGATGATTAAGAATTTCTAACAAATAATAAGGGATTATGATACAGATTAGTTTAGTGGGAAAACTAATATAGGGCTCTTGCCCCTGATAAAGCAAGGGCTGTAGAAGATAGAAAACAGAAACAAGAAAGGGTCGCAGCGCTAGAACTTTTAAGCTTTTCTTGATGAGTCATGAAGACT
The DNA here is from genome assembly GCA_004025045.1 of Sigmodon hispidus. Classification (NCBI taxonomy): domain Eukaryota; kingdom Metazoa; phylum Chordata; class Mammalia; order Rodentia; family Cricetidae; genus Sigmodon; species Sigmodon hispidus. The sequence continues at coordinate 48,331 of PVIH01014926.1, forward strand.
AGGGCTTAGGTTAATGATTAAGGAAAACAACTGAGTCCCAGAAGCTAGACAAGCTCAGGTTCTTTTAATCTTAACATTGGGCTATGTGTTCACAGGTTTTGGTGTGCATCAAAGCTGAAACAAAGCTTTAACTAATAACTTAAGATTATAGTAAGATGTTTTCATTAATGAGTTTGAGGTAGAAAATCTTGAGGACCAATTTAAAGTTTAGAAAGCCACACTTTTAATAGATGAGCAGGGATTCACTGAGGTCGGGAAACAAAATAATGGTGGCCTGGATATTGCTGGCTGATGGGCCTTTTTGGCTAGGATGGGTTGGTGACCAAAGGCAATGACTAATTCCTTGTAACCATTTCTGCCCTCAGCTTCCCGATATATATATATACTGTTGATGAATGGTTTTGCATCTTGAAGATTTAAAGTAGAGCTTGTTTTTCATATATAAATGTTTATATCTGTGATTCTTTTAACATTTTTTTGTAAGATTACCTTTTGAGATAAATAATAAAATAACTGTTCCCTTCTTTGTAACCACAAAACTCATCCTGCCAATAAAAGAACTGACTGAGGGAAAAAAAATCTTATTTGTTTACACTCTGTTAATCCATAATGAGTTGCTTGGATATGAGTGTATATGGTTCTTGTGATAATTTACTTTTCACCTGTAATATATAAAATGTTTAAACATATGAAAGACCCCCAAATGAGGACGTTTCCTCAGAAGGAGACCCCGAGTCCCAGAGACCGAGCTGAGCCACACATCAGATGCAACAGCAAGAGGATTTATTGGTGCGAAGGTACCTCCGGGCGGCAGCAACTCGGGGAGCTAACTGGCGCGCTGAGGCTTTGTTCAGGGACTTTTTATAGCGTAGGGGAAAGCGGGAAGCAGGTTTACAGAAGCAAAAGGTGTGGTTATAGGGAAAACAGAGAAATCATTTGCTCATTTAAACAACAACTCTTACTTATTGGATGAGGGCTTAGTGGCGGGGAGAAATGGCGGGAAGAAACGGTCGCTTGCTGGGAGGGGGAATCTCTGATTACAGGCTTCTTGTGGTATGCGGTCCCGGTCACGTACTTCTGGTTATCTGATGGTTTCTTAGCAACCCTTTTACTATCTGCCTGGTCGCAGGCTTGTGCTTGTGTGGGGAGGGACGGGGAGCCTGGGCATGTCTGGGCAAGCCGGGACAAGTCTTATCTACTGGATACCTAAACTGAATGCCTGGGTCAAACCCTAGAATCCAGAGTCTCTCAATATAAAGAATATGAGAAACATGTTGTTTTTTACTTGTATTCATTGTAATCATGAATGCATCATGTAATCAAAAATGGTATGTAGCCACACTGTAATTTTTATATTGCTTGAAAGATTTTGCTGGGGGCATATAGGTAGTAAGAGAAAAAAAAAAGGAAGATATCAGGAAATAGTAAAGAAGAAAGTCATCAGAAAAGAGGAAGAAGGGAACCATCAGGGTAAAAGAACAGAGTATAACAACAACAGAAAGAATAATAAAAGGGAAAAGAAGCTTTTATCACTCAGAAAAAAAGTCTGCCTGTTTTTTTCTCACCAACTTTGCATCTCATCCCCAGTCTCTCTGACCTGCAGAAGAGGCTAGACCCTCTGCATTCTATGACCAAAAAGCAAGGCGAGAAATAAAGGCTTTGTTTGATTTACATTTCAACACTGCTGTTCATCACTGAAGGAAGTCAGAACAGGAACTCAAACAGGGCAGGATCCTTGCTGTGGGATGGTCTTTCTGTATGCTGTGAATATGTGTTGCTACCTTTGGTTAATAAAGAAGTTGTTTTGGTTTATGGCCAGACAGGGGACAGCCAGGTGAAAAATCCAAGCAGAGATACCGGAGAAGGATTGAGTCAAGAGATGCTGGGAGCCTCAAGGAGAGCAATATGTAATGGAACACAGGTAAAGCCACGAGACATGTGGTGATGCACAGATGGATATAAATGAGTTAAGATGTAAGATCTAACTAGTAACAGCCTGAGCCTGTAAAAACAGTCTGTAATTACTGTTAAGCCTCTGAGTGATTGTTTTATAAGCTGCTGCAGGGCTGCCTGGGTAAAACAAGACAAAGAAAAACAACTTCTGACTACATATCCTGGAGGCAGGAGCCGACACAGAAACCATAGAGGGGAAGCTGGTTAGCTGTTTGCTTTCCTGGGCTTGCTCAGCCTGCTTTCTTATATAACCCAGGACCAGCTCAGGGATGGCACCACCCACAATGGGTTGGGTCCCCTCCCCGCCCCAGCCCTTTATTCTTTACTAATTATATAAGTGCCTTACAGCTGGATCTCAAGGAGGCATTTCCTCAACTGAGGCTCCTTCCTTCCTAAAGATACTAGCTTTTCAAATTGACACATAGCCAATACATAGGGGTATCCCCAAGGAAAAATCCCACCCAGATAACCTTATAACTTGTAAAAGGAAAAACCTAAGAAATTTCTGGCTGCCAAAAAGCAATGAGAAATCAAAGCTGCTACAAATATAATTCAAGATTACCATGGTTCACCCTAAATTGGCAGCAAAAAAAAAAAAAAAAAAAATGACAGTGGCATCACATGGTTCTTGCTTTATTCATGAAAGATACAAGAGTAAACAGCTTGTGGAATCTTCCTCTGCAGTTAAGGAGAGCCTCTGAGGCCAGGCAATGGATGGCAGACAGGGAAGTAAGTTCCTGCATGAAGACCCTAAGAGAAAAGGGGCCATGAGAGATTGTGAGAGTAAATACTTGGTTGCATTGGAGGCTCCAAGATGCCGAGCCATTGTACATCTGCTGCCAAGGAGATATGGGGAGTAAAGGCAAAGTGGGGCAGTGTAAGGGTTTTTCAGGCAGTAAAGCAGAAAGGGCTGAGCTATAAGCTCTTTGACATCAGATACGGAGCTATGGGATTTCGAATTTGCCCTGCTGGATTTTGGTCTGTCTTTGGTCCTGAAAGACCCCAACCTCAAAATTTCCACAAGGCCAATTAGCCGAGAGTCATCCCATGGGCAAAACCTCAGTATATCAGAGAGCCGACAGTCAGGAATTATTTAGCCAATTAGCAGGGAGTCATCCTGTGGGCAAAGCCTCAGTATATCAGTCAAGGTTTCTTAAAAAGATAAGGAAGGCCATGGGAGGGTGAAGAGACTAGGAGTGTCCTATCTTAACACAAACCAGATGTTCACAACACCTCCAGGATCAAAAACTTTACAACCTTGCCCCAAAGTTGAACCTTACCCATTAGCAGGAATTTTATATGTAGTTCAAAGTAGCTAAG
>PVIH01014927.1:0-10176 GCA_004025045.1 Sigmodon hispidus
ACAAGTTTACACTCCCACCAACAATGGAGGACTGTTCCCCTTGTTCCGCATCCTCTCCAGCATAAGCTGTCATCTGTACCTTTTATCTTAGTCAATCTAACAGGTGTTAGGTGGTATCTCAAAGTTGTTTTGATTTGCATTTCTCTGATGGCTAAAGATGAAGAGCACTTTTTCAGGTGCCTTTCAGCCATTCGTAGTTGCACTTGCTCCTCTTGCAGAGGACCAGAGTTTTATGCTCAGCATTCACACTCACAGCTCACAACTTCCTGCAACTTCAGTTCCATAGGATCCAGCACTCACTCTGACCTCAAGTACCTCTACCCATGTGCACACCCACATACGTCCAAGTAAAAATAAAATGACTTTTTAAGTAAGAGCGTTCTTTTTGATATTGTTTTGTTTTTCTAGACAAGGTTACTCTTTGTAACCGATCTGAATGTCCTGGAACTTGTTTTGTAAAACAGGCTAGCCTTGAACTCCCAGAGATCCATCTGCCTCTGCCTCCCGAGTGCTGGAATTAAAGGTGTACACCACCAAGCCTGCTGAGAAGGTTCTTAAAAGTCTGCATTTTTGCTATGAATTTTCTTAAGAAATCAGACTTTATAACATTGTATCTTTTGTTAAAACATCAGCTAATGCAATCCAGATAGACACTCAAAAATCTCCACAGGAAAGAAGGCAGAGACAGAGTGTTCTGGGTGGAATTCTGACTGATGCCTGTGGAAAAATGAAGAGGAGTCATAGTCTTAGAAAGCCATCAGAGAGGTCTGTATTATCAAGTCATAAGGAAGAGTGGCAGGCATCATGTAATGATAAAAACAGTAATGGCACCTGCTTCACAGCTGATGCTATAATTTTAAGGCCAAATTCCAAACCCCTTGAGAATGTGTCTTTAAGACACTTGGCCACACAGAAATTTATCACTGACGGACACTGCTGAAGTCTAGGTGCATAGTAGGAGGGGGCGCAGATCCCACCTTGCACTGACATTTTTGGGCAGCTGGGAAGAGAGGAGCTATTTTACCCAATTTCTTCCAAGCTGTAACATAATAGTACATTATAAGTCTGTTTTGATGTTACTTAATCTAATGAAAAAAATGTTCATCATTTTGATAAGTGCTCATTAGCCATTTTTTTTCTGACATAAACAGACAAGAAAGATGTTCTTTTGCTGCATTTAAAACCCGGCTCAGCTAATTACAGTGCAATGATTCAAAGAACAAAATCATCGAGCTGAAGTTTCTCACTTGAATTGTCTTTATAGTTGAATTAAAAATCTAACAGGAAAGTTAAAAGGGCCACCAGTGTGTTTTACACTTAGAAGGAACAGGAACTGTTTAATAAACAGAGGCCATGCTCTGCTCACAATAGAAGCTTTCAATGCCAACTGCTCTCTGGATTTGCTAATGAGGGGGAATGGGGTTCATGGGGATGAAGGGGTGCTCTCCTTTGGGGAAGCAATGATGAATGTGCATGGACAATGTATCCACATCACTCAGTCCCTTGTGAAGATAGAAACCAAGATGCAAATGAAGTCTGGTCAAGGTGGGAGCCAGCTTAGGACCAGGGAAGAGTAGAAGACGAAGTGGTTCCTGGTAGAGTCCACTTAGTCAGCCAGACTAAAGGCCTGGTGCTTTTGGGAATATCAGCTGGTTTGGGCTTTTGGTTTACAGTGTGTATCTACTTTAATAGTATTCTGAAGGAACCTGAAATAACTAATGCCATATCCTCAAAATATCTGATTTCAGGAAAAAAAACTTTAACAAGCATAGTCTGAACTTTTAGCTATCCTAAATGTGATTATGACTCAAAGAATTCATCATTTTCAATGGTTTCTTTTATAAATTCAATTTAAAAATTATTTCTTTTATTTTTTGAAATTTTAATATAAGTACACCATTTCTCCTTCCCCTTCCTCCTCCAAGCCCTCCCATTTACCTCTCTGTATTCTTCCCTGGGGAAGACAGTTTCCTCAGCATTCCTTAGCTGCCTAGAGCTCCTTGTTAGAGTTCAGGCCTCCAAAGCTTGCCCCCACCCCAGCATCCATGTTAGCATCCTACTGCTGTCCTTGCTCAGTCCATGTTCAGGCAGCCATGTTAATAAGACTCTATGAGTGCAACTTCTGACATTCCTAGGAGACAACGTCTCACAGCAAACTCCCTGTCCCTCTGGTTCTTAAATCTCTCTGCTCATTTTTATTATAAAATGTATTTACTTAAAACTAGAAATTTAGAAAATTATTCTAGATCCCTGGTGCACAAATTATGCACACTGTGACTCAAATTCCTATCACAGAGGAGCAAGAAAAATTAATTAAACATAAGCCACTGTTGTGCTTTCCTTAAGAAGCCAGTGTTTAAATGAATACATGGAGAATATTCAAGGAGCAGCAGAATAACAAGACAGAAGTTTGCTATTGAGTTCATTTGGTTGGTGTTGCTTGTGTCAGCTCACAGATGATGTCAACAGTCCTTAGATACTGTGAGGCTTGATCTTCCTGTCTATCTAACTGACTTAGAATCACTTAGGCAATCAGTGCCACACATATGAGGAGATATCTGTAAGGATGTTTCCAGAAAAGATTAACTCCAAGAGGAAGACCCTTTCTAGGTATGAGCAACACCATCCCCTGGGCTGGGATCCCATGTAAATTAAAAAGGAAGGTACAAGAAAGCCAGCATCCTCAGCCCTGGGAACCTTTATTCTCTGCTTCCTAGTCAGGCATGGTATGAACTGCTTTGTTCCACCACACCCTGCTGTAGCATGATGGGCTGACACTCCCGAACCATAAACCTTCCCCATTTAAGATGTTTTTGTCAAGCATTTCATCTAGTACTCATGCACCTCTGCCTCTCTCTCTCTCTCTCTCTCTCTCTCTCTCTCTCTCTCTCTCTCTCTCTCTCTGTGTGTGTGTGTGTGTGTGTGTGTGTGTGTGTGTGTGTGTTTGAGCACACATCAAATCCCCTAGTACTGGAGTTACAGATGATTGTGAGCCACCTGATGTGTGTGTTGGGAACTGAACTAGGCCTTCTAGAGGAACAGTGAGTACTCTTAACCATCTCTCCAGTTCTGTCTTTAAGAACTTAGGATGGAGAAGTATCAGAAGTTCAAATCCTAACCCTGCCTTTTCTCCTCCAAGGGAACAGGGATGAAAGTCTTCACTTCCTTAAACTTCGTAAATGAGTAAGTCATGGAGAAATAACACTGACTGCTGTTGTGAATGCACTGTGGGATGATACATGGAAAGTTGGGATGATACATGAAAAGCACTTAGCACCATGCCTGGCACATCACTAGGATTCAAAACCAAAGCTGACATTAGTGAGCCACTGGACAGATGGGCATTCTGAGGACCTTTCTGCTCCTCTTCCATGTCATTCTGTACCATCTGCAGACGGAGAAATGAGCAGATGTTGGGCAGGTAGTAAGCAATATCCACCATGAGAACACTCAGAATTTCAACTATACAATGGCATTTTGTACGGCACCATTTATAACATGATCTAGTGTTCGTGTTAGAGTACCTCCTTGCTCAAGTGACTTTACGTTCATATTTAAAAGTCTTTCAGATAAGGTGGAATTATCTAGGCCAATTTCCCTTTTAATATTTATTTATTTATTATGTATACAGAGTACAGAAGAGGGTACCAGATCTCATCATAGATGGTTGTGAGTCACCGTGTGGTTGCTGGGAATTGAACTCAGGACCTCCAGAAAAGCAATCAGCGCTCCTAACCTCTGAGCCATCTCTCCAGCCCCTAGGCCAATTTGCTGATGATTTCATCATTCTTTTGCCCCCACAGTGTAGCAGACAAAGAAGTTGTGAAAGAAAACTCTGTTCTCACTTGCTGGTCAGTTCTACTGTGCTCAGTGCTCCCAGTCTATGAATTTTTGTTTTTAAGCATAATTTTAAAGCCATTTGTCTGTGTATTTAGGAGTCGGTAACATATAATGTGTAAATCTGATTTCCTGGGATCATGTCCAACTTAAAACACTACTATCTAGGGTAGAATTCCCCTCTGATAGTGCATCCATATTTCTTTGTGATGGTGTTAACATTAAGCCATATCTTATAGCCCTAATGAATAATTTATCAGTATTTTAAATTTACATATTTATTTTATTTTTAATTATGTCTGTGTGTGTGTGTGTGTGTGAGAGAGAGAGAGACAGAGAGAGAGAGAGAGGAGACAGAGAGAGAATGTGTATCTGAGTGCAGTTGCTTACAGAGGACACATGGACCAGATCCTCTGAAGCCAGAGTTACAGGAGGGTATGTGTTACTTGGTGTGAGTGGTGGGAATCCAACCTGGGTCCTCTAAAGAAGCAGTAAGCACTCTTAACTGCTTAGCAATCTCTCCAGCCCAATTTCCCAGTTTTAAATTAACTGCTAGGCTGGTTGGGAGGGCAAGCATTTTCTTCTTGCCTCCCAAGTTTTCATCACCAGATTATTGTGACTAGTTCTTTGATACATTCCACACTTTGAAAATCACCAATTATTAATGGCAAATTAAGAAAACCACTATTGAAAATGGAAGGATGCTGCAGTGACTGATTCTGTGACTCTGGGGACTGTGAAGAGATTCTTCCTCCCGACTCCCACTCCTCTAGCAAACAAAAAAACAAGCAAACAAACAACATGCAATCCCTGCTGGGTCCTGCAGTAGGACACAATGGGAAAACAAGCAATTCACTCCATTGTTTCCCTGGGAGCATCAGCTTAGGGAGAAGACTGAAATGCAAATGAGGAACTGCAGAAAACTGATGCAGAGTGCAGGACACCCTCACCTTGGACTTGCCTTTGGTCTTCTCAACTGACTATTCTGAAGCTCTGTGCTTGGGGGCCAACTCTTCACAGAGACCAGCCCATCTTATTCTGCTCCAATGTCCTTGTTACCCTATACTCTACAAAGTTCACTTATTTGTTGCATTTATTTTATTGTCTAATTTCCCCAATAAGAACAGTAGCCTTCTGAGGAGATGTTTATCTGCTTGGTTCTGTGCCCTCAGCTCTAGGAAGGTTTATGGAAAGACTATATAAGGAGGTGATTCTTCTGATTATGGCTAGAAATGGACAGAAAGGAAAGAATGAACTGGATGCATGAGATAAAGAAGGTGACATCTGAGCTGGATCTCAAGATAAGTTGAATTTTAAGGGGATAAGGTTCGCATGCCATACAGATAGAGCAGTGTACATACAAATGTAGAGGTAAGAAAGAACCCAAGGACATAGAGAAGGATAAATAGTCCCCACTGATGAAAAAATAGAGCACATCACAGGGTCCCTGAAGTAACAAAAGTGTATAAAAATGGGGGGAAAGGATCCTGGGCATGCTGGTGCATACCTACAGTCCCAGCACTTGGGAAGCTGGCATGCAATTGCAAGTTTTATCCCATTATGAGATGCATTAAAAAAAAAAAAGAATTCTTAAAATAAAATGAAAACCAAAGTCCCCCTTGTGCTCTTTCAACATTGCAAGGCATCTGTTATTTATTCTACTTTCAAAATATACATTTTTGTAGTAGAAAAGCTAAATTTTTTTGCATTTTATTTGCCTCTTAAACTTTTTAATGAGTTACACACAACAAATAATAAATTCCCTGACAGAAATAAAATAAGGTGCTGATCTAATTGCATTTATTTTTAAATCCTTATGAAAATAAAAATATAGTAAAAATTAAAAATAAAAGTTGATAAATATTTAAGTACTACAGGAGAGAATTAAGTGGAAAAATCCTTTTTCCCCAGGTTATCTTTAGCAGAGTTTAGTGTACATGATGGTGATTTCAGTACACAGGAGACTGAGGCAAGATCACAGAGAGTTCAGGGCTAGCTTGGGATATGTAGGAATAGTTCATCTCAAAATACAAAACAAAATAAAAGGTTATCATTACATTCAGGAATGATATTATTTGCTTAGCTACAGGACCACAAGACTAGCCGAGGTCTCATTCATCCTGTCTAACTTCTTAGCATCTTTTTGTGTTAATAACTGTGTAGTTGTGGGTGAGAACACCCAATACCTATTTCTTTCTCCAGACAAAGGCTTTTTGAGACCAGGAAACCAAGACTACTTTTGTTTTACAGTATTCTTTGAGCCTACCAGGCATTCAAAAGATGTGTTGAGTGAATGATTATACTAATGAGTATTAGAATAAAGCTTTGACTTGAAGATAAGCAATATACAGTAAACATATCCAAATTTTAAATCAATTTAAATAATCAAGTTGAAGAAATGAAGTTCTAGAGAGCTGAATCAAAATGTGGTTGCACTTTAGTTGAAAGTAGGAACAAGGTGACAGTTGTGAGAGAAAGAAAAGGTCATAGCTATGACGCAAGTCAGGACTTCCCTGCTCAGTAAGCCACTTCTACCTAGGAACAACAGCTCTGAGCTACATGGGTTTATTAGGAAAGGTGAAACAATGACCTGGCCAAAGGCACACATTTACCTGCTGGATGCTTTTTATGGTTCTCCTAGACAGAAGGCAGAAGAGTCTGCTTGTGTTGAAAACCCTGACTAGGGGAGGGGAGGGACAGCCAAGAACCACCCTCATCTTCTTGCACCTTGCTGTAAGGTGCACAGAAATAAGCCTTTTTCCATAGCACTTGTCATTTGATTTTATACTCAGCTACATATATCTATTGTCCTGTCCTATATGGCATAAAGAACTACACACTGGGTATCAGTATGAAATTTTCCAGACATTTTCTAAGCTGTGGCTTGAAATCTCAGGACAAGAGACAGCAGAAGGATTGCATCCATTCCTGATGACAAAGGGTCATATATAATGCTCTTGCATCTAGTATTGCACTTATCATATGTTTTTTCATAATTTTCTTAGGATGTCAGTGACTCCAAACAAGAATCAATACCCTAAGATTAAAAAAAAAATATATAAAAGGGGGGATATGTTTAGCCATCAGAGCAATGTAAATCAAAACAACTTTGAGATACCACCTAACACCTGTTAGATTGGCTAAGATAAAAGACACAGCTTATGTTGGAGAGGATTTGGAGCAAGGGAAACACTCCTCCATTGTTGGTAGGAGTGTAAGCTTGTTGAGTCACTTTGGAATGCAATATGGCGGTTTCTCAGAAAACTGAGAATCAATCTCCCCAAAGACCCAGCAATACCACTTCTGGGTATATACCCTAAAGATGCACAGTCATACTTCAAAGGCATTAGCTCAACTATGTTCATAGCAGCATTATTTGTAATAGCAAGAACCTGGAAACAACCTAGATGTCCCTCAACTGAGGAATGGATTAACAAACTGTGGTACATCTACACAATGGAGTACTACTCAGCAGTAAGAAAAAATGATATCCTAAAATTTGTAGGCAAATTGATGGATTTAGAGAATATCCTTCTGACCAAGGTATCATAGGCCCAGAAAGATAAGCATGGAATATACTCACTCATTAGTGGATTTCAGACAAAAAACAAAAAACAAAACAATAAGAAAAGGGGGGATATGTTAAAACATGGTCAAGAGTGATACATGATGAACAATGTCGTGAGGAACTGTGAGAGGATTAAAAAGGGGAGGGCTCTTACAAATCAGATGAATTTTGTTTCTTGGATTGTTTTTGGATATGATTTCATAGCTCCTGTGACAAACATTTACATTCAATTTATAAGACATCTTTATCCTTATTGGATATGTCAGAACATAGCTATAGAACCCAATCTTGTCAGTGTGTCCTGAATCCAGATATGGCCTTCTGTCTTGCTTTCATGCTTTTCCAGATACAATCTACAGTACCTGGCAAGCAATTGTGTTTAAATTGTTCCATCCTGAGAATATTCTGGGAAAGGGTTGCTCTGTTAATATTTAATATGTGCTTATTTACATCTATTTACATGTTTTTCTAAACTCAAACAACCTTCCTTAGATCATTGCTTTCTTTGTTTCATTTACTTATAAAAGCAGACTGAAACTGAAGTAAGGTTGTTTACATATTAGACTGTCATCTGCTCCATTCCTTTAGGTTCTGAGATCCCAGGTGCAGCAGACCAGATGTGCTCAGGTCAGCTGAAAAGTCAACAGTGGTCAGGCAGTATTGGACTCAGTACTGCCTGGGTCCTAGAGCACCAAGCTCATCTCCTGTACCCTCTGAGAAGATCAGAGCGGGGGATCCCAGGAGCCCCGAGGACACCTGTGTTCTGCTCCAGCGGCAGGTCTTCTCCCTGCCCTCCCTGCCTCCTGAAGTTCAACACATAGTCCACCAAGATGAAGAAAAGGAAATCATTGCAGTGTAAACATTTTATAGGAGATATGCATGAAAGTGTTATATTTTCTAAATATCCCCACTCAGAGAAGAGAATTATAAACTCTCCTCTGCTATGGTCTGAATGCCTTTCCTTGCCATTCAAAAAGTACTAAGAACTGGGTGGGACCTTCCTTAAAGTTGCATTTGAATTGGTACATAGTTTACATACTTATGAGATCCAGTGCTGCACCTCAATACAGGTATTACTGTGGAATACTTAGATGGAACAGATGGCACATGTAACACTGCAAACATTTCTTTGTGTTAGAAACAATCAAGATCCTCTCTACTAACTATAATAATCATCTTTCTATCCCTGCCCAGGCTCTACTGGCCTCTGTTCTACCCTCTACTGCTATTAGACCACCATTTTATCTTCCATATGTAAGAACATAGTTCTCTACATACTTCACCTCACTTAATGTAATATAGAGTTCCATCTCTGTTGCTACAAATGACAAAATTTATTTCCTTTATGGCTGAATAATATTCATATAAAAATATCAATCATACACACATATATATATATTCATTGTTCTACATAGACTTTTGTTGATGAAACACTGACCAAAACTGGATTGGAGAGAGAAGAGCTTATTTCAGCTTACACTTTGTAATCTATCTCTAAGGGAAATAAGGACAGGAACTCAAGGCAGGAATTTAGAGGCAGGAACTGAAGAAGTCATAGAAGAATACTGATTACTGACTTGTTTCTCATGGCTTGCTTAGACTGACTTCTTATACAACCCACATATTGCATGAATCCTAATTGGTATCATAATAAAAACCCAGAACCAGATATTGGGACAAATGCTAAAAGATCAGAGAGACAGAGGAACAAGCCTCAGCCACTTGTCATCTTCTTAACTCCTCTGCTGAAAGGAGAAGATTCCATCTTCATGAATCCTCAGACTGAATGTCTGCAGCTGAAAGCTAAGGGAAGTGTAGGCAGGAATCAGGGGAAGGCGCAGGGCTGAACTTTTGCCTCCTCCACCTCTCTCTCTGCCCAGCCATATCATTTCCTGTCTCAGCCTCCCTAGTGCTGGGATTAAAGGCCTGTATGCTTTCCAAGTACTGAGAATAAAGCCATTGAGATTCCAAGTGCTGGGATTAAAGGTGTGTGTCACCACTCCCTGATCTCATGGTTAACTCTGGCTCTGTCCTCTGATCTTCATGCAATCTTTATTTGTTTAGAGTACAAACAATATATCATCACACCTAGGACCAAGTGGGGGGGCTCTCACAGTAAGCCAGGCACTTCTACATCAACCATCAGTCAAGAAAATGCCCCCACAGACTTGCTGAAGGCCAGATTTTGGCTTTTTATCACCTGAAGTTCCCTTTTCTAAAATGACTCTTGTTTATGTCAAGCTATCTATTCAACAAGTGAATTTCAGTTCCTATGGACAGATACCTGGTAGTAGGCTTACTGTACAACATGGTAGCTTTTCTTTCTGAGGAGCCTTCATGCAGGTTTCTATAGTAGTGGCACCATTTATATTCCAGAAGTGATGCCTTCAACCTCATTTTTTCAGAATCTTTTTTTCAGAATCATAAATGGTCAAAGTACAGAGAATAAGTGACTCTTTAGCACTCAGTCCTAAATGAGACCTCCCTGTCACCCCTGCAATGGCCAGTCTCAATTGGCAACTGGCTGAGATCTAGAATCACGAAGGGTGTCTTGGCATGCCTGTGACCAACCATGGTTAGGTTAACTGAAGTTGGAAGGCCAGCCCACTGAGGGTGGCACCATTCCCTGGGCTGGGGTCCTGGATTGCATCTAAAGAAGAAAATAATCTGAGACAAGTTCATGGCTCTCTTTTTCTTGACTGTGGATGCAATACAACCAACTGCCTTAAGCTCTTGCTGTTAGGATTTATACTATAATACTATATGGAGCA
>PVIH01014927.1:10276-51693 GCA_004025045.1 Sigmodon hispidus
TTTTTTTTTTTTTTTTTTTTTTTTTTTTTTTTTTTTTTTTTTTTTTTTTTTTTTTTTTTTTTTTTTTTTTTTTTTTTTTTTTTTTTTTTTTTTTTTTTTTTTTTTTTTTTTTTTTTTTTTTTTTTTTTTTTTTTTTTTTTTTGCGAGACAGAGTTTTATGTGTAACAGTTCTGACTCTCCTGGAATTTGCTTTAGACCAGGCTGGCCTCAAACTCATAGACATCCTCCTGCCTCTGCCTCCCAAGTGCTGGGAATGCCTCTAAGGCCGATGGAACATCACAGAAGAGGAGCAGAAAAAGTTTTCAAGCTGGAGGATGGAGAAGAGCTCTAGGAAATGTGATGTTTTCCTGGGCATGACATGACTGTGCTAACCTTGAACCCACAGCAGCAGTAACTACCTGTGTAAGATTTTACAAGGCTGGGTCCACCTGCATTCTGTTATGGAACAGAGTAGTGTTCATAAGGCTCACCCTTCACAGAATCAGTAAAAAGTAATAGAGGGGGTCATACTCATCAGTATGATAATTGCACTTGATCCAACAAACAACCTCCCACCCATGCTTGCAACCATAATGAAGTGTAGTAGGACATGCGTAAAAGGACACGGAAGAAGGAGGAAGAGTTGAGAAAAAGATTTCAGCAAGAAAAGAGATAAAAGCAGATAATGGGGCAATATGATCAAACCACATTATAGCTACATGTAATAATTAACTAATCATATAAGGTTGTAAAATATCAAAGCAAAGAAGAAGAAAGTTTAAGAGGGCTTGAAGGTCTGTGGAACATTGTCTAACAGGATCTAGGCCCTGGGTTCCAACCCCATCACCATCACACACAAAGAGACTAAGAGTATGGCGTAGGAGCACAGCAGCCCCTCAGTCCACTGTGATTCCCTATCTGAATAGTTAACACTCATCTATCAGTTATTCTTTGCTTATTTGTTTGTTTAGGACAAGGTTTCATGTTGCCCAGGCTAGCCTCAAACTTGCTGTATAGCCAAAGATGACCTTAACCTTCTAATCTCCTGCCTCTACCTTTCAATTGCTAGGATGGCCATGACTGGTTGTTAGTTACTCTTTTGATGACTACATGTAAGGGAGAAAGTATGTTGAATCCTTTGGTTTGGAGTTTTGGGGGTTTGTTTTGTTGTTGTTGTTGTTTTTAACAATCATTTTTGAGTGTCTAGATTTCCAATTTAGTTTCCTCTCTGATATTTCTCATTCAGCTTATTTGGTATAAGAAGTAAATTAAAATGCTTTATAAACTACAATTAGTATTAAATGGAATGTGGGCAACCTTAGAATCTGTGCATTTTAAGTGGTTATTGTGGTTCTTATAACAAAGGGGCTTGTTGGTGTTAAATAAACTAGTTCCTGGGGGTAGGGTGAGAACTGGGACCTTTAAGAAATGTTTAGGTCACAAGAACTCCACCCTTGGAGTAAGTTTTTATGCCTGGTTTTAATAAGTGGGCTCCCTCTCTTTGCTTTTCCATTTTTGAATCAAATTAGAAACAATGTCCTAACATCACTCTTCTAGAAGAGTGTGGGGTACCTTCTTGGGAGGCAGAAACCAGGCCCTTAGCAGATCCAAACTTGATGGTGCCTTGATCTTTGAGTTCTCAACCTCAAAGACAATGAGAAATAAATTTCATTTTTTTTTGTATAGGTGACCCAGGACCATCTAGCCAAGGTGACCCAGGACCATCTAGTCAAGGTGACCCAGGACCATCTAGTCAAGGTGACCCAGGACCATCTAGTCAAGAAAACAATGGAGTCAACAAGTAAAACAATAAGACAGAAGCCTGAGAGCTTTATGCATAGTGGAGGAGACAGGAGAGATAAAGAAAACAAACAGCAAGAGAGGGTTGGTCACTTAGCCACCCTGACCTGTTGTAGTATGTTTTTGGCCCAGACTTTTGGGTCCAGCCTCAAGCTTTGGATCCACAGTCTCACAAAAACATACACAGTCTTATAGAATCACATAGATGGATATATCATTTTTATACTGATGGGACTAGGGCTCAGGCATAGAGCTTGCTAACTATTTTTAAACTAACTTATTATTTTTATCTTGTTTAGCCATTTGGCTCCATATCTTTTTTTTTTTTTTTTTTTTTTTTTTTTTTAAGCAGCATTTCAACTTCTTTCCTCTGTGTCTCCTGGCGTGTCTCCTGGCATCTCTGTGTCATCTCTGCTCTGCTCTGAGATGTTCCCAGAGTTTTCTTAGTCTGGTAGCCCTGCCCACACTTCCTGTCTGCCTCTGGCCAATCAGCTTTTTATTAAACCAGTAAGAGGAATAAACATTTACAACATACCATAAGCCCACTACACTTACCTTGCTTCCTCACTGTAAACAGGAGTGGCTAATGTACAGTTCTGAATTTAGGTGCAAATTGCATTGTCAATTACACAGAAGCAGGGCAGGCAATTTCTGGTAAGAACCAAAGTCTTCACTGATGAGAGAAACACTGCATCCATTACAGTACATGTGACAATTAACAGCAATCAGGCTGTAGCTCTGAGTGGAAGATGAAGATCTTTGCCATAAGCATGGCAAGGCTGCATCTGTCCTTCCTGTCTCACTTAGAAGTCTCAATGTATACTGCTTTAAATTCCAAGGTCAGCACAGCAGAAGCCTAGAAACTACAGTCCCAGGGATGATAAAGAGCATCCATTAGCATCAAAAATGGTCCCCATGGCACACAGGAATTCCAGCTCCCTCCCCAGCTCAGCCTCAATGGTACAAAAAAAGCCCAATCCTCTCCCTACCTCAGCTTCCATGGTACACTGAAGAAGAAGCCAGCACTCTGCCCATCTCAGTTACCATGGCACACAAGAAGAGGAAGCCCAGCCCTCTTCCCATCAATGTCAACAGACCCCAAAGGGATTTACATGGAGCAAATTAATCTACAATTTAGACACAAATGCATATGCATCTATATAAGCATATAATAAATCCATTCATATTTTGTCTCCTCTTAAGGGCACTCCAGTGGCTTATAGTGGTGTCTTAACAATTGCAAAGTGTCCGACCAGAGCAAAAGGATGAAGGAGTTACTCATTCTCATTCTCCCTCTTCTCTGCCTCCTGCATAGTAGTAAGTCATGAATGTCAGCCAGGAGGACGCCATGCTCATGTGCATGAGTCTGCTCCACCTCCTACATTGATCTCCATCTTCTCTGGCCTGGCTAGTCAATGCATGCTTGACACTAACAGCTCTTCAGCATCAGAAACTCAGCATCAATAAGAGAGGCTCCTTCCCACAAAGACTTGCCTAAGGCCCAGCATTCCTCCAACAGTGAAGTAAGAGCTAAAGAACCCGGCAAGCTTGACTCAGAAAGTCCAACATTAGCAAAGTCACCAGGGCAGTTTGTAAAATCTTAAGAGGCCTTACATGATTGATCTTTTCCTTTGGTTTTAAACTGTGCTATTTTATGTTTACTTTCACTTGAAGAATCTGTAGTTTCCGCTCAGATCTAAGTAACTTACAAACCACAGACAAGTGAGTGATACAGGAGTATCGTGGCTGAAAGAAAGTATTCTAGAGTCAGCTGTCTGGGGCTGCCATCCAAGCCTGACTGTTAGATGCGACTTTAGATTAGATTACCTTCAATTAATAATATGCGATTTTCAGCAAGTTATTTAACATGTCTGAGCACAAATTTCTTTATCTTTAAAATGAGAATATTATTATGCTATGAAAACTGAATGTTATGGTGTATATTGAATGCTTAGCACGAGGGTTGGCAGAGAGTGAGTGACTGTGGTCAGGAACTATGGGAATCTGAGGAGATACTGTATAGAAATGGAAACAGCAGGTGTCATGTCCTTACCACTGCCCCCGGAAACAAACTATGACAATTTCTCAGCCTGAAGTGGAAGGTCATTGATAGAAAGAAAACACACATGTAAAGCATTTTTTAAACTTACAAATTAAGATTTTCAAGCCAGTACTGGTTTGATGGGTCAGCTCAGCAGGTAAAGCAGGGAAGGCCATTGAGCCTGAAGACCTGAGTGTGACCTCAGAACTCACAGAGTAAAATCTCGATACCTTCTTAGTTTGTTATTTGTGTTTTGTTAGAACAAGGTTTTCTGTGTAACATCCTGGTTGTCCTGGAACTTGCTTTGTAGACCAGGCTGGCCTCGAACTCACCGAGATTCTCCTGCCTCTGCCTCCCAAGTGCTGGACTAAGGACTTGTGCCACCACTGCCTGGCTGTGAGACCTTGAACTTACAGAGATCCAAACACATTTCTGTCTTGGAGTAAGGGAATTAAAGGCAAACTTCACTACTCCCTGACCTTCATGGCTTGGCTGTGGGTGATTCCGTCCTCTGATATTCCAGACTAATGTTATTAAATATACAATATATCAACACAATAAAGAAAGAAAATCAACTTCCAAAGTATGTAGTCACACACACCTAAAAAAAAAAAACAAATAAATAAATGTTTAAAATAAATAGCTGAATAAAAATTAATTTAAAAAACCCAGAATCTTATATAGCCCTAGTTGGCCTTGAACCAACAACATAGCTGAGGCTGGCATTGAAATCTCAATCCTCTTTTGAGCCTCCCAAGTGCTGGGTTACAGGAATGTGCTACCTTGTTTAGTCAATTATTTTTAAATTTCTTGACATCACTCAGAATACCCGTGTTTCTGGCTCTCCTAAACTTCTTGATAAATCCCATCAAAACCAACTGTTGGCCTCACTGGAAAACAAAAACAAAAACTAACAAGCAAAACCTTCAAGTTGAGTGTCCATGTCCTCATCTGCCATCCCAGCACTTGGGAGGCATATGCAAGGTGAATTAAAAGCTTAAGAACAGTCCAGGCTACATACAAAGATCCTGCCTCAAAACCCAGGGACTAAGGGTATAGCTGAGCAGTGAAATGCTTCCCTCACAAGCATGCCATGGTTTAGATCCCAAGAACCACAAAAAGCAAAACAGAGCCGCAACAACATGGGATACACTCTGCTGTTTCAGGTAGCTGAGTGACATGGTCTCCTCAGGCTTGGTGGCTTATAAAAACAACCTGCAACATTTGAATGTAAAGCAACTAGAGAATAAATAGCAAAGGAAGCATGCTAAGGCCTGGGGAAGTGGCTAGGTGACTGCAAGCCTGGCAACTGGAGTTCAATCCCAAGGTCCACAGAGTGGAAGAAGGGAGCCAGGTCTCCCAGGTTGCCCTCTCATGTCATGATCATGTGTGCTCCTACACACACGAAATAAATAAATAAAATTTTTACATGTTTGTAACCCCAGTGCTGTGGAGGGTAGAGGCGGGTGAATCTTGGGCTTGCTGGCAGCCGGCCTAACTCTGGGTTCCACAAGAGAACCTGTTTCAAAGGAATAAGGCAGAATGTCAAACCAGGACACCATGGCCTCATCTGGCCTCTGCGCACATGTATACACACCTCACATAACAGGCCCTTGCACATGTGTGTATATGACACTCACATATACCATGTTCATATACAAACACAAAGGAAAGCAGAAATATGAGGAGTCAGAAGAGTCGAAGGAGGAAGAGGAGGAGGAAGGCAGGCAAGTAAACAGGACTTCTCAATGAACTTGACCCCAGAAGACTAAATTAAAAGCATTAAAGGCAGCTTTCTAAAGCACTGCAAAGTAAGAGATCTCAACAAATGAGGGAAATTTTTGAAAAACACTGATTAAATAACTCTGAGATAACAGGTTTTCTATTTTATCTCAGGACCTAGTCTGTGAAATGTCAGTATTTTCTGTTACAAGCCGGTGGACCTGGGTCTTAGTCAGTCTCCCTCCTGGGTCACAGGGCTATGCCCCGAGGAGCTGTGTGTCTAATCCTGGAGATGGCCAGGGCTAGCATTCCCTAATGTGGTTCCTTTGGGAAATGTTCATCTGGGAAGTGGGATTGTAGAGAAGCCATCAGTCTGGCTTTTAAAAGTCTGCTGAGGGAGCTGAGGAGGTGAGTCAATCAGTAACACGCTTGCTGGGCAATCATGAGGACCCAAGTAAAACTCCCAGAACTCATGTAAAAAGCTGCTGGTGGCAGTGTGCTTGCAACTCCAGCTCCAGAGAGGCTAAGAGAGCTGAAGCTATAGGAGCTGGCCAGTCAGCCTAACCAAGCTGCAAAATCCAGGCCAATGAGAGACCCTGTCTTAAAATAATAATAATAATAATAATAATAATAATAAATCAAAAAAGAGGGCAGATGGCACCTGAGTGATGGCACAAAGGTTGACTTGCATGTGAGCACACTTGTACGAGCACATACGAGCACACAGACACAGACACACACACACACACACATACACACACACACACACATGCACGCACACATAAACCACACACAGACACACACCACACACACAGATATACACACAGACACACACAGACACACACACACAGATACACACACATACACACCACACACATGCACACCACATACACACAGACACACACACAGATACACACACATAGACACACCACACACACACAGAGACACACACAGGCACACCACACACACATAGACACACACACATACACACACACAGATACACACACAGACACACACACATGCACAGACACACACACATACACTGACACACACACAGATACACACACACAGATACACACACACAGACACACACACATATACACCACACAAACATACACAAACACACAGATACACACACACACACACATACTCAGACACACACATACACAGCTTGCATCTGAGCCCTTAAAGCAAAAGTAAAGACAGCATCTAAAAAACGCACCTTACTTTTTTGAGCAAGTTTAAAAAATAAACTGAATTTTCAAAAGTATTCTCTGGTTTCCTACAAAATAGTACTAACTTTTGTTTGAGATCAAAAGCCTTTTTGGCGCTATTTAGTTCCACATTGTCACATTGCTTACAAAATCCACAATAAAGCATTTGAAGCTCAAGAGTCAACACAATGTGTTCAGGCAGACAGGCAAGCGCTGGGAGCCAATCTGAAATATGCACACTGTCTGTTGGGGCGTCTCCTACCCTCTCTGTTTTATTCACTTATACTAATGTGTGAACATGAAGGTTGGAAACATTCTGCCACGAATAAAAACTCCAAGATTTATATGTAATTTCTGAGCTTATCCTTGGAAAAGAAGCCACATTCTGTTTTCACACAAGAGTAAAATGCTTGCAAATTTCCTTTGAAAAACAACGTCCAATCTTCCCCTAAATTGAGACGCCAGAGCAACTAGATTACGATTTAAATCAGAGAACAAAATTAAGGCAGGTACAGCAGGGTGGAAGCAGAAGCTGTGTAGACAGTGTGGTAAATAGCCTATGAATTCCAAATGCAGTCTACTCTCCATCCACTGAAGATCTTGACTTCCAACAAATTAGAGAAATAAATTGGCAGCTCACTTATGATTCAAAGGTAAACAGACATTTTTCAGCAGCTACCCCATAGCCATCTTTTGAGCCCCTTTCAATTCCATAATAAACCAAAAAACTGCGAAACAGTATTGATTCTTAGTAACAACAACCTATGGCAGGGCTCCCATGGGAGAAACACTGGGTTCTGAAGGCTTGGCATACTATAACATTACTGTAGCTGTCAGGGAGATGGTGGTTTCTGGATTCTCTGGAAGGCTCTCACAACAGTAGCTAAACCCTGCTGAGATTCCATTTTGAGTTGGGTTTTAAAAGCACAGACCAACTTCAAGGAAGGACTTGGTTGATCATGTTTGATAGCAGAAATGAGATGATCGTTCTATCCCCTCACCCTGCTTCACATCCTCCAAGTCTGCAGTAGCCATGTTCACATCCTTATAGCTTGGGAAGGAATAGAAGTTCAGTGTAACCAGGAAGGTTTGCAACATCTTCAAAATGGCCTTGAAGCCAGGGGTTCCTCTTTGGCAAAGGGGATCTTCTTGTCCTCGTGACCCTCCACTTTGTGGAACCACATAAAAGTGTTGCATGTGGACATTCAACTAGGTTCTTCTGAAAACACTGGAACAAATCTCACTGACCTAAAAGTAAAGAAAGCCTGCCATTTCGGGAATTGCACATCAAAAATATATTAGGACAGAGCAAAAAAAAATTAATCCATGCAAAGTAATGGAAGCACTGGGTACTTTTAATTTTTCAGTGGCCTCGAGGCACCATTATCTGTTTTTTTTTTCTGGGAAATCACTCATCATGCAGCTATTGGGGGAAAGGGAACACTCTGGCCCCTTTTCTGGGAGCAGTCCAATGCAGTATGGATATTAATTAAATTTATTAAACAAATAACACAGCGACTTGGGGAAACAGGGGTCCATCTGCCAGCTCTGCAGACAGATCTCTGCAGAGACGTGGACTGAATGGTAGTTTGAGCGAAGTTGCCTAGCTCAGCAGATGGGCTCTTGTCTCCAGTGGGGGAGATTTGGTGGCGGTCCAACAACTCTTTTCCCCCTCCAGGTTTTTGTTCCTTGCAACTGTGATTGAAGAAGCCCTTCTCTGTCTTTTCCCAGCCCAAGCCTCCCTCCCTCCCACCCACCCCGCTTTGTTTATGTGAGCAATGTTTAAATCTGAGTGATTTGTTTGAGAAGCAAGTCCCGGCTGATCTCATTTTGTGTATGTGCCTCAAAGCTCATGCAGAAAATAATTAGGAAGATGTAATCCCATTGACTTTACATCCACTCTTGTACACTGTTGCGGCCTAGCCTCATGTCCTGGAATAAAGGCTCTAGGCAAATCTGAATTTGCCCAGAATGCCTATCCTCTGCTCTGGTAAGTTTATATGATTCTGAAGTATAGATGTGTATTAGTCTTAAAGTAGTTCCTTATATTTCTTTCCTCTGTGACTTTTAAACTGTGTTTTTTTTTTAAGGGTTATTGATCAGACTCTGATAACAAGTGTCTGTCTAGGTACCATCCACCAGTGTCTCCGCTGCTGACAACAGTGGTCTGCTCTGTCTTGTAGAAATACACTCATCCCTTCTGTCCACATCTCTGCAGAAAGGATGGTGAACTCAGAACCTGTCTGTGCTGCCTTTAGTAGCTTAGTGCTTTGCAGAATTTGATGTGATTTTAATCCATGTCCATACAGAATTTAGGTTAATGTAAAGCTCCCAATCACTCCTCTCTCCTCAGGCTGCTGCCAAGAGCGTTTAACAGAAGATTCTTCATCTCTGGCAATGTCACATTTTATTTACCTGGGACCAACGCCTCCCACAGGGAAGTCCACAAACCTTTCGATGAATTTGTGTGTCCTATTGATGGTAAAAAAAAAAAAAAAAATTGGACTAAATAGATACCCACTTTGGGCTGAGGCCTGAAATAACCTTGCCTTTGAGAGATAGGTCTGTTTCTGGTCAATCTACCAGTGGACATATTTGCCAGACATAAAGAAAGTCTTCCAATCCAAATGGTCTTCCTCCCTCTCCAACAAACTCACTGGGCTCTGCCAGCAAAGGCCTCAGCTGTTACAGAACTGAGATAAGAATGGATGGATTCAGAATTATGAGTTTTCCCAAGGTGTGTTGGGCCTTAGGGAAATATAGACCAAGCCTAAATAATCCTGATTTTAAGTACTAAGAGATGAACTTATTTAGTGAAGCACAGGAGAATCTTAGCCCACAAGCCTGTATGGAGGGTTGGTTCTGAGCTGTAAAGATGATTCAGTAGTTAAAGTTTCTGCTGTGGAAGTGTGAATCTCTACACACACACACACACACACACACACACACACACACATTAAAAATTGAGTCTCAACAAATATGAGCAAAGCCATGATCTATCAGTCTTGTTGCCCACCAGGCTATAAAGGAGCTCAGAAAGTACACAGGGCTAGATTTTAGAGAATTGGAGGAGGGATGCAAAGTAGTTATTATGACATCCTGTACTGCTACGTCTGTACACAATGTTCAGCATTTGTGTTATAACTGAATGCTTGATAGTAGCTAACATTCCACCATAAGCCAAGTTCTGCGGTTGTTTTAATCTCTCTGTTGGCTTGGACAGCCCAAGATGGCATCCTTTTGCTTTAACCTCCTAAGCACAGGGATGATGAGAGTGAGCCACTCAGCCTAGTCTATGATATGTCTTTACATGGTGTGTATTCTTCTCCATAAGTATACTATTATGATCTTAAATTTAAGGAAACCTGGAATCAAAAGGGTTAAGCAATGTACCAAGGCTCACTAGACCAGCCTGATGGAAACTAAATTCAAATCCTGCCTATATGACCCCAGTGTATTGCTACCACTCACTCTGTTTTTCCTTTCTTTAGTATCACCTTATCCCAGGGTCTAGTTCCAATGACAGTTAGATCTTTTTCACATACTGCAATAATCCTCACAACATAGAGCAATAGTTGAAGGTTATGAAGCTAGCCCAGGAGGTCGATTTGATGACCTCCTCATTCTGAAACCATTGCACTTGCTCAGTCATCCTTTTCAGGTGGGGCCTCATTTCTGTAGGATTTCCTTTTGCAAACATCATTTTCAATATTTTTTTTAATAATTTGCACTGAAATTATTTGGTTTCTCATGTGCCCATCCTCATTTAAAGAGCAACAGCCAATCCAGGCACAGTGAATTCTATTCAAAGGCAAATAATTGCTCCTCCACAGCTGCCTGACTTCTCCCTTCAAGACAACATGAGATCGTGATTCCTAAGACAATCCAACAAATGTTCTGGTGGCTTCTAGTCTGTGAATATTTCAGAGGATACTGTGGGACCATTCTGAGAGCCTCCTGGCTCTCATTCCCCTCCCCCTTCCTATTAAGTGCTGGTCAAATGTGTTGAGTTATCATTACATCATAAAATAAAAGCTAGTTGTCTTTGTAAATGCAATACATGACTCCTAAACTTTTGCAATTCAAAACTCACTTATTGCAAGAAAGAAAGTGTGCAAAGCTTAGTTGGAGATCTCTGACTCCAGGTCTCCCAAGAAATTGTAGCAAATTTAAAAAAAAAAAAAAAAAAGCTAAAGGTTTATCTGAAGACTCAAGTTGGAAGGCTCTACTTCTGAGGAGACAACTGGCAAGATATAGTTTCTCTGGAACTGCTACATTGGAGGCCTCAGTTTTCTTCTTGACAGGGAAGCTCACAGCTAGCAGTTGGCTTTCCTCAGACAGAAGAGGAGGGAGTCCAAGACAGAAGCCATAGTTTCTCTGTCATCTCAAAGCCAGATCTATTACATTCTCCATATTGTGTCTGCTAAAAGCAGTCAATGGTCCAGCCTCCACTAAGAGCAAAGGGGCTTTATACAGATGTTAACATCAGGAGGCTCATCTTTAAAAGGCACTTAGAAAGTGCACAGTGGCACATTTTGTTTCTAAAGGGAGGAATGGAGGAGGAAGAAAGTGAGGGAGAGAATGAATTGTTAAAAAATAATTCTCATTTCCTGATATTTCTGTTTTAAAGTTAAATGGACACATTCAGTATGGCAAATTAATCCACTCATTCAGCTATTTACAGGATTCATATAGACTGAGCTACATAAACACACACACACACATGATAAATAACTTTGTGTAGTAAAGTTATTTTAATAGTAATAATAACTAGATAGATGATGGATAGATAGATAGATAGACAGACAGATTAAATTGTATTGAAAACTTTTACCAAGGCTAGGCCCAAGCTCTTCTGCCTCCAGTGGAGATACACAGAGAATAAAGATGAAGACAGCCATTGTTCTTTTCTAATTAAAACAACTTCAGCATTTGCTGTTGGAGACTATTTTAGGAACATTTTTTTTTCAGGTTGAAGCGGTGATGAGCAAATTCCCTTGCCTGCAGATATAATATGCATTGTCTAATATCAGCTTTACTAATGAGAGTCATGCTATTTTGGTCTCCATGTGCCTTTTCTTTTGTCTTATGTTTCAATAAGTCGGAATTTTGGAGTGGAAGGCTATTCACAGCCAATACACCTCAGCCATGGCCACTAACGACAGATGATGGCACAAATGAGCAGCTTCTCTCCTGATGCTCAGAACACACATCAGCACTCTTATAGCTTCTTATTTCTATGATAAACACCATGACCAAAGGCAACTTGGGAGGAAAGGGCTTATCGAATCTTACAGCTCACCATGGAAGAAGTCAGGGCAGGAATTCAAGGAAGGAACCTGGGAGCAGGAACTGAAGCAGAGGCCTGGATTGCTCCTTAAACTCTTGCAGCTTTGTTATCTCTCCTAAGACTACCTGCCTAAGGCTAGCACCACCACAGTGGGTGGTCTGGGCCCTCCCACAACAACCTCTAATCAAGAAAATGGTCCCACAGACTTGCTTCAGGCCAGTCTTTTTTTAAACTTTATTTATTATTTATTTATTTATGATGGTGTTTGCCTGGAACTGGAACTACAGACAGTTGTTAGCTGCCATGTGGGTGCTGGGAATCGAACCCAGGTCCTCTGGAAGAACAGCCGGTGTTCTTAACCTCTGAGCCATCTCTCCAGCCCCCGCTTCAGGCCAGTCTTACAGAGGCATTTTCTGAGTTGAGGTGCTCTCTGCCCAGGTGACCCCAGCTTGTATCAAAACAAAACTAACCAACATGGACCCCTCAGTTTGATTTTAATTTCCCTGAGGAGAAAGAGGAGAAGAGAAATGAGAGAAAGAATTTCTACTAACAAGATATCTATTAAACAGAAATTTAGAAAAGCCATCTGGTTTCGTCTTGAACTGGTGAGACTTTTCCCCCAGCCATTGCATCAAATAACTCTGAAGCAGGTTAACCTAGCCGTGACTCAATCCACAAGGGCTCATGAGATGGATGAAGCTCAGTCAGGGAAATGGGCTTCATTGTTGCACAACTAAATTTTATAAAGGCTTGTCATCATACTTGGCAACCTTAAATTGGTGCCAAAGAAATTAAAAAGTAATAGAGGGAAAGAGAAAGGAGAGAAAATTGTTTGGTTCGAATGATCTCTCTGGAGAGGTGATGGGAAGGCGGGATGTGCAGGAAGAGAAAGTTCTATGCATGTGAAAGCAAGAGGGGACCTGCTCTAGAAGGGAGGGTGTTTCCCGGTAAGGGGGACAGTTTGGCATGGCAGAGGGTTCTGAAGAAGCTACAACTGAAACATGGTATATAGGGTAGGGAGAGTAATCAGGAGATCACTCTTCTCTCCTGAGGAAATGGAGAGCACTTTCCAGCAGGTGGGGAGCTATTATGAGGGGAGTTTCACTCATGTATGGTGATGGCCTGTCTGGGCATAGCACTGTCAATGGACATGGAAGTTAGAGACAGAACAACCCAGTGAGTAAATCACAAGCCAGAGTGGCTGGGGCTGTAAGAATAATGTGGAGACATAGGAGAGAAGCAGAGAGACAGACAAACACAACCTCTGTGTATCTAGATTAAGACCCCGAAAACAGTAGACTCAGTGTGATTTCTCCATGACCTTGTAAAAGTGGCTTCTCAATTTCTTACAGAAAAATCCCTTATAGCCTCTATCTTTTCTTTGTTTTATTCTGTCAGACACAGAAGAAACTTCCCACTATATAGTAAATGGTGTAGGAAAAGAACTAGGGCAAACTGTTCCCAGAAAGTAGTCCAAGGAACTCTAGAGTTCAGAGAGGACCAAGAGAAAGTCTTGATCATCTCTGACCATCTGCGTACAGAAGGCCAGTATGACTCAGAGAAGCTAGTCAGCTGAAACTCAACAGCTAGTTGATGGCAAACCAAGGCAAGAGCTCCCCCCTTGAAGGGTAGTTCTACCAACCAGCATGGACCAACAGCTGTCTCAGAATATTCTTTCCCTCCTTCCTCCAAACCCTGGGACTAGATGTGTGTCATGTAATGCAAACTGAAGAATAACTTTGTATAAATTCTTTTAAGAGAGTCTGATAGAGATGGAAGAAGAGATAACAGGAGATGGGGATGGGAAGGGCAACAGGGAGGGAATTTTAATCTCAAATTATGTTGCTGAAAATAAACAAACTTGGGCTCAAAATAAGCTTTAATTCAGTTCAAACAATGCCATTATTTAGTTCTGAGTGGCTTTGCTTTACTAAGTCACAAATAACAATGAAATCTGTATTAAAATGTAAATATTTCCATTTTCTAAGTCCACAGATCTCATTGTATAAGCCACTCCACTGCATTCTAGAAATCCAATCCTAGCTCCTTTTCAACATTAAAAAAAAAATGTACAGACTATGAATTCAGAAAGAGGTAACAGGTGAAAAAAGAAATGTAAAACATCATATTTTACCCCTAATGTTTCCATTTCAAATGACATTTCAGTACCAGAGGCTTCCTGCTCCTCAATCTACCAACATTTACCTTTAACTCTCCTTTACAAATCCATTTTGACACAAATTCAGAAAGAAATCTATGTAAAATGTTTCTTTCAAATTGGGACTCATCTCACAGGAACATGTTAGACTACTTTCCGGTTCCCGGGAAGACGCAGCTTTTTGAAGGCCTTCATACAGATTTCTATCTCCAAGCTTTATAAATACATTTGCTTATGTCAGACATCAATTTTATATGAGCTATAAATGGCTTTCACACATATTCACACAGAGAAAAGAATCTGGCTTGAAAACTACCCACTTTTTCCTAAAATTATGGGTAGCCTGTGCTAGTTGAAGATGGCAGTCTCCAAGCTTTGAAGCCAGAATTAATTTTGGTTGTTTTAAGATGACCACCAAAAAAATGTCCACCACCCCCCACCCCCAACATTGCCATGATAAACTTGTGATTAGAGGGTAAATTGGGGAAGTCTGTTCTGTCCTCTCCTGTGGTTCTGGGGACTAAACTTAAGCCTTAGATAATGAAAGTGTGTGCCTTTCCTTCTGAGGCATCTCATTAGACTCCCATGCTTTCTTTTTAATAGTAAGGTAATTCCCTTGCAAATGTGAAGTTTGGAATGACTAGTTACTCTTCTGACTTGATTTCACATTCTCATAATCTATCTGGCTAATACCCTAAACAATCATTGCACCCTCATCATAAAAATACAACATACCTGTTTAGAAAGCTGTGTGCGACAGAAATTAAGTTTACAAAAGCTTTGTCCACTTAGCAAAATAAAAACATTTATTACCAATATTGAGATAAAAGTCAAATTAGCTTCCTTGTGAGCCAGGGTCTATAATCCCCAACAAGATTCTTCTAAAATTATTTGCCAAAAGAATTATCATAGCGTGCTCCAAAAGAGCTGAAGAACAGCCCAGTGGGTTTCTGTAGTCACTGGTGAGTTTCTGAGAAGGAATAGACAATTTTCTTGTCAATGGGAAGATACAACGTAACTCTTCTATTCAGTTTCTCTTTAAGTGACACCTTGCAGTTTAGGGAATAAACCTTGATCGGGTGGCAACACAGGAAGCCCCTTGCATTTCATTGTCTCAAGTAAAGGGAGGCAGTTACCATCTCCACCTCCCCATATCTCTGGACCTACATGTGGGGACTTTGTCCACAGACAAGGTAATGGCAGGCTGGACGGAAGAGAGAAAGGGAAAAGATGAGGAATCCAAGTCTACCATTTCACTATTGTCTTCCTCCAGTGCATTTAATTTGTCTACGAAGGTAGCAAAGAAATTTTTAAAGTATTGTTTTAGCGTAATGTTCTGCTGCTATAGGAACCTCCAAGGAAATAAAAGCCTATGATCATATTGACTCTCTCTCTCTCTCTTGCCACATAGCAAGATAGATTAATGGAAATGGGTTAAGATGCAAGAGCTAGCTAGCAATATGCCTGAGCCATAGGTCAAGCAGCATATAATTAATATAAGCGTCTGAGTCATTTGGGGGGAGGGCTAAGCAGTGTTGGGCAGGTCCAGACCTGAGACTAGGTGGAGCCAGAAACATATTATTACTTTCTCTCTCTCTCTCTCTCTCTCTCTCTCTCTCTCTCTCTCTCTCTCTCTCTCTCTCTCTGTGTGTGTGTGTGTATGTGTGTCTGTCTGTCTCTATGTGTATGTGTATGTGTTGTGTGTATGTATGCACACATGCATATAAAGTCAGAGGACACACAAGAATTGGTTCTCTTTTTCTACTGTATGGGTTCATGACCTCAAGTGATCCTAAGCTTTGGTACAAAGTACTTTTATCCACAGAGCTATCTCTCCAACTTACCATGATTATCTTCAGAATTAAAAAGAAAAAGAAAAAAGAAAAAAATCATTATGACCAACTCCAAGTAGATGAGTATCACTTTTATAGAAATCTCCCTCACTATTAAAAGACCATCCATATACTCTGTTAGTTCACTTCCAGCTCTGCCTTAACAGCCCATACCAACACCTTGACTCAACCAGCTCACATTGACCTGAGGTGCTCCAAGGTGATGATGCTCCAGGGCATTGCTCAATATCAGCCAATCATGAGCTTCCCTAGAGGGCCACCACCTATTTAGTCCTCCACAAATGTAGACAGGTGCAACACAGGTAGAGCTATGTAGCATTCCACCTTCCCAGCTTCCACCATACTATGAACTAATAGGCTGATCACCTGCCCAGTAGCACCCAAGTGAAAGAGTCGTTCCAGGCTAGGGAGCTGACTCAATAGATAAAGTACTTGCCATGAAAACATGAAGACCAAGTTCAGAACCCCAGAACCCACACTACAATCAGATAGCAGCCATTTGTAAAGCCATTACTGAAGACAGAGAACCAAGGGATCTCTGGGGAAAGACTAGCCCAGATTGGCATGCTCAGAACTTAGCAAGAGACCCTGCATTAATAAGAAGTTGTGTCTTCCTCAGTTAATCAAGTCAGAATCCAGAGATCTCAGACCTAGGTGGTATCCATATCAAGAAGCATGTATGTTAGTAGTTTCTAGGTCACACACTTACTATAGTCAACATGAACAGAGGAAAGATTGCCTGGTATCAGCTTTGGAGAACCTACTCAATGGGTCGCCATCACTCTTGGGCCTGTGGTGTGGGAGTGTGGCACAGCATCTGGGTAGCTAATCTGCTTGCCTCAATTGGGAACCAAAACAAAGAGAAAGCAACTACTATCTCCCAGTCCCTTCAAAGCCAAGTCCCAAGTGTTCTAAAACTTCCATTAGCCCTCACCTTGGAATTTTCTGCTACCTCTGAATAGTGCCATCCTGAGGGCTAGACCTATAATACATGAGCCTTTGAGGGATATTTCAAATATACACTATAGCAATTCCAATTCTCAGGAAAACGCTTAGACCTAAACCAAATATAGAGATATATGGTTTGGTGCAAAGAAAAGCCTAGACTTTCCAAAGCCTGGGCTTGCTACAGCTTATCAAGTTTTAAAGAGGAACTTATTATTCATTGCACATATGTTTTAGGGCTTCTATTACTGTGAAGAGACACCATGACCATAACTTTTATAAAGGAAAACATGTAATAGAGGTAGAAGGTTTGCAGTTCAGAGGTTCAATTTATTATCATCATGGTGGGACATGGCGGCATGCAGACAGACATGCTGCTGGAGCATGGTGGAAGACAGGCAGGCAGACAGACATGGTGCTGGAGAGGTAGCTGAGAGTCCTACATCTTGTGTAGGTAACAAAAAAGTGGTCTGGGATACTGGGTGGTATTTTGAGGTATATGAGACCTCAAAGCCCCCCTCCACAGTAACACAATTCCTCCAACAAGACCACACCTACTCCAACAAGGCCACACTTCCTAATAGTGCCGCTCCCATTAGAGCTATTTTCTTTCAAATCACCTGTATGTGTGTGGTATGTCTATGTGTGTCTCCATGTTCCCAAGCGTGTGGCTGTCAGGTGACTTATCCAGTTCCTCATCATTTTGTTTACTGAGGTAGGGTCAAGCTAGTTAGCTGCCTTAGCTTCCCAGGTTTTGAGATAAAAGACAGCCACCACTCCTGTGCACAGCTTGGTCCTAGGATATAGATTACATTCCTCACTGTACACAGCAAGCTGGGTATCCATTAAGCAGTCTCTCCAGCCCTGTATTAGCCTTTTATATATATATCCCCAAATTGCAACACTGTTGAGTCTTCAAAGAATTCCTAGCAAGTGGCAACTTATTAAAATACTATAAGTTCATCATTAACTATGATAGCTTTGAAATATATATGTACATATATATATTTCACACATATAACTTAAGTAAATTTTGAAAAGGTGTCTATCTGATGTTTGGTTCCAGATCCCTTATTCCAACTAGAAAAAGTAGTCAAATTAGTAAATTTGGGGGGGAGAAAGAGAGAATGTAAAGGAAATAATTATTAAATCTGGTTTTAGAATTTTAAAACAGTATTGATAAGAGCCTAGTGGGTCAGTTAGCATAGCATGCCATACTTGAGTGCTAGGAACTGAAATCAGGTCCTCTAGAAGAGCAGCTGGGTTCTTAATTACTGAGCCATCTCTCAAGGTCCCTGAACAGCTTTTCAGTTTACAAGCACAACTGTTTTATTTACAGGAAACTTCATCCAGCCTAAGACAATAGGCTATGCTGTGATTTGCTACCACTAGAAGACAGAATCCTGAAATCAATTTCTAGATTTCTTTAAGGCATTTGCACTGAACAGATAAAGCATAATACACTGTCACAAAAGTGAGAATAAAAAGAACACTAACCTAAAGACACCCAAAATCTGTAAGCCCTAGTAAGTAGGCTGGGTGTGCTAAAGAGCCAACATGGAATAGACCTTCCCTCAGAGCCTGTGAAGAGACACATGGGAGCTCACTTTGCTCTGAAGAGGGTTTTTAAGATAGGACTTTCCCTAAAGCAACAACTGA
This sequence comes from Sigmodon hispidus, assembly GCA_004025045.1. Classification (NCBI taxonomy): domain Eukaryota; kingdom Metazoa; phylum Chordata; class Mammalia; order Rodentia; family Cricetidae; genus Sigmodon; species Sigmodon hispidus. The sequence goes on from PVIH01014927.1 coordinate 28,938, forward strand.
ATAGAATCGTATCAGTATAATCCTCACATATTTCTGCCAGCTGGGATCCTGGATGCTGAGATGTAACTGCCTCTCCATGGGCCTCAAAATCCTGGTCTGTTTCCCACGGGTCACTGCCCAGCCATCAGATGGAGGCGCTGTGTGGCCACTACCCTAGCAAATGGCTCCAAACCACCTACGTCCAGGGAAAAGGCTAAGGCTCCGATTCGCAATCTCCCAAGCCACCCCGTCCCTATGCATGGGAGGATCAATAGAGCCAGATGAATTGCTTACTTAATTGTACTGTGCAAGCTGAATAATTGCACGCCTTCCAGGAGGGCTTTGTAACCAATGAGATGGCTTCGGATCTGCCAAAATCTTTACCTTGAAGCCAACATCCATTCTGCAGACTCTACTATCACAAATAACGGCAGCCCTGGCTATTATTTCTAGAGGAGGCAAAACCATGGCAGGGACATCAAAACCCATGTCTTTCAAAAAAACACAAGGGGAAAAAAATCCCCACAAAGCTGTCCCTGTTGACAGCTGTGATTCCCATATTCCCCGGATGGACCCTTTAAAGACATGAATCCTGGCTTTATTTATTCACATCAAGACAGTCTGCGTATACAAAGTGTCAGGGTAAGGAAAGTTGGTACCTTCAATACAAAGATCACTTTTTAAAATGTTTAATTAATATAACCTGTGTTAGATACCACTGTGACATATTTGGACCAAGTGTTTCTCTGTGTTTTCCTTCAGCCATTCCACGACCCTGTCCTCTCTGCTTCTACCCCACGGTCCCTCTCCCAGAGCTTCCTTATTCCTGTCCCTTGTGTGATTTTGCCCCTTTCCTTTCTCGCCATCTAATCCTGTCCTGTCCCAGTCTCCTCTCATTTTTAGAGTTTACCCACATTTTAAAATAAGGGATACATAGTGAACAAAAAGGAGGTCATCAGCATTTTTAAAAATACCTAGTAATGTGTAAAAAGACTAGAAAAAAAATGATTTACTTGCCAAAGTGTCTTTAAGGATGACAAAAATGATTTACCACTAGGACAGAAAACACTGAGATGTGAGGAGTGAAAAGAAGGAAATCCTTAAGGCAGGAGCAGCTAACTCCACAGGGTCATTGAAGAAAACAGCTGAGTGAGAGATGCCTGTATTGCTATTTTCCAGGTGCTCTTTGGAAAACTTGCTTGTAGCATTCAAGCATGCTTACTCCTGGGAAACTGTAGCACTTCCTACTGACTTTGTTGCCTTTGGAGGTCAGAAGAGGCACTCAACAACATGCAGCCAGAGTCACAGGTAGTCATGAGCCACCTGCTGTGGGTGCTGGAAACAGAACCTGGGTCCTCTGCAATGCACTTAGCCACAGAGCTATCTCTGCAGCCCCATGTGGTTGTTTTAATGGAATGTGTTCTTCCTATTGCTCCCATTTCAATACCTTGTAATGGATTTTCAGTAATAACAAGGTGTTTTCTATAGGATCTAGCAATACTCCAACACAAGGCCAGCTTATCTATCTGGCTATTTCTTCTCAGGTGCCATGACCATGCAGGATGGTGTCTGATCTATGTAATTGTCTGGCAATACTGAGACTTCAGGAGAGCAGGAACTGTCGGAGCTGACAAGGTGAAGAGATCACAGCTATGCAAATATCCTTTAAAACTCAGGAGGCTGAAACATTGCAGGGCTACTGTTCTGTTGACTTTCTAAGAGTTTGAGTATTGATAAAGTCTAGGCTTCCGAGAGTTACCGCCATCTTTTCAGTGTGAGGCTGTTCCAAAGCAGTACTGCCTGGCACATACCTTTCAATGCATTTGGGCTGGAAAAGAGATGCTATATTGAAAGCCTGAAGAGAAGTCATGGAGGTCAACGTGCACAGTTAGGGAACTACCTCAAAGACTCTTCTCTACTAGAGTATGACAGAATATTCCAAAAGGAAAGAATATGTATTTCCAACATGCTACATCCATTTTTCATCCCTTCTAGATCCAGCGAACTTGATAAGGTTGTTTTTCTAACAAAGATCCATGTTGTAGAGTATTGGCTTTGTCATGACTTCTATTTACCCTTTTCCAAGTCATCTCTCATCTATAAAATGGGGGCGTAGCCTAAAGTCCTTTTAACTTTTATCCTTCTCTGTCAAACATGCAACATCCCTCATACATTGAATTAAATCCTTCATCTGTGATTATAAAACTCCATTTATTTCCCACAATTTTTAATATAATATGTGTGTGATGAGGTAGGTGGTATTGTGCACTCGTGTGTGTGTGTGTGTGTGTGCATAGTTTATGTATGTGGTATGGTATAGTGTGGTCTGAGTGTGGCATGTGTTTTTGTGTGTATGTTTGTGTGTTATATGCATGTGTGTCATATGTATAGTGTTTTATAGTGTCTATGTGTATGTGCATGTATTTTAAAATCTTCATCAGAGAATAGAAGCTACCCTGGTAGTGGACAGTTGTTATTTTGGAGACAATCAGCACCTCTCTTCCCCTTCACAGTACCTTGCTTTCTTCTAGGAGCATATCATATATAATCTGGTGGTGGAAATAAATCCTCCAAACTACAAAATTTCTACAGGAATCTGCAGCTTCCTTCTACCCAAGTCTAATAAGATAAACATGTGACCTATCAAACTTTCTCCCCCCAGAACATCTTTAGCAAAACATCCAAAGACAGAAGACAGTCTTGAGGTTCACCCTTTAGAAGTGGTACCAACTAAGACCACTGCTGAGTAATTTGTGCTTAGAGGACCCCCTTTTGTTCAGCTTTGCCTCATATCTTCCAGTCAGTCCCATATTTGTCTAGTGAATTCCCTTTTCTACTGAGGTGAGTAGTTTGCTACTTAAGAATCCACTCCAAAGCACAACAGAGTGGAGAAGCTCAATTCACTCGGGTGGCAAAGCGTCCCAAGTAGAAGAATGCAACTCGGTCACCTCTCTTCTGCCACATCCTATTAGCAATGGGGTTAAAGCCAACCCAGATTCATCAGGAAGGAGAAGACTAGACCCATCTTATAATAAAAGCAAGATTTAGGAACTCTTGGATCCCAAAAACAGGGAATTCAAAGGAAAATTATCCACCGTAGAACTTTCTATAGTAATCTGCCATGTTGGGCTTGGTTTTTGATGCGTGCAACTTAAAAACTCTTCCATCACCAGCACAGTGTGACATAAGACACAACAGCCTTCCGAGAACAGACTTCTCAGCATTTAGTACATTTTCATCATTCATGTCTTATGCATAACTGGCACTAGTTGGAAAGTGTGTTGGTATCAAGTTAAGAGGTTATTAGGAGTAAAGAATTCAAATGGAAACCACCTTGGATCAAGCACACTGGTTCTTTAGCTGTCTATTTTGAGCATTATTAATAACCGTGAGTCTCATTTGCCAAATTATAATGAAGGTGATATCTGTCTCAAGTTACAAATTATTTTTAATTTTACATTGTTTACCTGAATTATTAGCAATCTTACTTTCTACTTTATTGCAGACTACAAAATGGCCATATAAGTAGAACTGTAAAACTATCTTAATAGCTAATGAGAAATACTGTAATTATTCATTGACTTTTAAAAGACATGTCAAAACATTAAAATTTTTCTTGCTCTTAACTATATAGAAAAGTTTAAAACTTGAACTAATGTTTACTTGTTTAATATAAGCATTGTAGATACAATGCTTGAGTCAGTGTAAACTCTTTTTGTCTAGCTTGGAAAGTAATTCCCTTCTTGCTCTCATATAACTTACAACATAGAGCAAGGTACCTTTCTCCCATGCCTTAGCAGGTTATCATAGATTTATGTTTGTGTTGTATTCCTTTCAAAGTTAATATGTCCAAAAATTCCTTAAGGATTTAGCCAAAGCTCCTTTCAGCTGGAATAGTCTTATTCTTTCATTACGACTTCCCTCACTGGTGTCAGTCAATCCACTTTGACTCCATTCTTAGGACTATAGGGCTCCCAAAAGCCAGTAGTGTCAATATTCCCATGGTCTTCAGTTTCTTCTAGGTTGTGTGATTTTTCCTGGGGAGTCATGAACAAACATATGTTCATCAAACCAAAGTAAAAAAATCCACTAAAGTCTAGCTTAGTGACTCAGAGAGTTTATTGGAGTTACAGAACCATGGCTGAGGGGTTACTTACAGAAGCATGGGTGACTCAAAGGCAGCTGAATCGTTTAAAAGAAAACACCCACCCAGCATGGTTGACAGCTCATGGAAGCTGCATCCCTGGAGCTCATCACATGGCTTTCAGGGACCTCAGTTCATTGGAGAATCTCTTCTCTCCAGCAATTGTTACTGCTTATATAACTGCGGAGTGGTGCTGCTGCTGCTGGTGGTATGGTGGTAACGGTAGGGTCTTACGAATTTTCTAAGTTTTGAGAACTTCCTGAGACTTGTGTTTATTTTCTGAACCATATAAATACTGTTTATCTCTTGAGCTTAAGGAGGTTCCTTTCAGGGTGGAATGTTTCAAATTGGAGGAAACCACTCCACAATATTCTAGAACTCCATTTATGTTCAATTATTACTTCATTTTCAGCATTTTCTCTTTTCTTTTGATTTATTTTGCTTTAAGTAAGAACAAAGCATGATTTTTCATTTCCTTTTTATACTTTCTTTTCCTCCCAATCACCTTATTTGATTTTCTATATATATAAAGTGCCACTTGAATCTGTCACTGGGAAACAAAGAGGGACACATTTTGTTCTTTGTTTATCAACTGAATAACAAATGCATAGTGACTGTTTCCAAGAACTGTGGAAGAAATAACCAATCTAGTCACAGAACACGACATGTATTTCCTATTTATATAGTTGTCTGTGGCCTGAAGAGCTAGTGGGGGCATTTTGATGGTTAACACTCATAGTAACAAAAAATTTTAAATGTAATGTAGAAGGTTTGTTTTAATTAACTGAAATTTGTGCATATCAGAATGCCTCAAATCAAGGACTGCCTATATAAAAAATTATACAAAGTTTAATTATCATCACAGTTGTTGTTAAGGAGGAAACACTGAAACTCATTCTTGCTGATTAATAAGGAGGTTCAGTTGAACTCACAAAATTACCGGACTCCGATAGGTCTCTTTGTTCCTGCAAAATCCATCAGATGACCTTTGACTGACAGCAGCCAGGAAGCCCTGAGAACTGCATTTTAACTCCAGCATGCAAAGCACAACTGAACCCACAGTTCACACGAAGGTGAGGCGAGAAGATGCTGAAGCTAAGTAGATCTTAAGGTTATTTTTTATTTCCAAGGCCAGAAGGAAAATATCCCAGTAATGATTTCCACAAATGTGGCTGGTGGCTTCTCCACATTCCCTTCTTTCTTAGAATTTCCATTTTCTGGCTGGTTATGCAGGTATCTGGAACTCCTCCTGGCTAGTGATCTATACATGCTTGGACTGGGGAGAACCTCCCAGGGAAACCACTCTGCTGGGATGAACAGCAGGCTGTCCTTCCTACTTTCTGCCTGGTCAGCACGAGAAAGAGGCACCTGGGTTGTGAGGCACCATGGAGATGGAGATGGTGGAATTAAATCTAGATGTAAATCTGCTTTGGCCTTGCATGATCTAATACCGGTCTGCCTCTCTCCACACTTCCCTATGGATATTTCTGCCACTCTTTTGATCTTATCAGCATGTGATGCCGTTTTTACCTGATAAAATGGATGCTCTTACTGAGTTAGTGGGCTCTTCCAGTGGCCCAGGCAAAGGTGACTGGTTGGTTTTTAACCTTCTTTCTTTCATCCTGCTGAACAATGAAGATCCTAGTGAGGCACAAAACACATGAGCACCCGGGTCTGGCTTAAGAATTATTTTAGAAGAATAAAAATCTAAGAGAAAGAAAAGGGCTGTACTGGTTCACAGCAAGTATTCATCTCTCTACAGATCAGAAAGGTGGGCAATGAAAACTCGAAAATGAAATTCAGCTTAGGTATTCAGGGAGAGCCAAAGAAGCCCAATTCAGTGCTTGCTACAGCTAACAGGGGACATTTTCTAAGAAAGTACTTGAGGTGAGAGCCACCACATCCATCTAAAGACCCTCACTCTGTGAAGGGTGAGGAGAGGACCCTGGGTTGGTCATTCCCCTGAGAGCAGAGCAGGGGAGGATGCAGAATCGCTGTCCTGCAGAGAGGCATGTTCTGATCTGCATAACTCTAGGCACAATTAGAACCAGCGCCCAAGGTAAAACTAAACCACATTTCAAGCAACGAGATGGAAAAGCCTCTGAGTACCAGGACTTCCTTAATCTGGACTGCACTAGTTTAGGAAGCAGTGAGCTCCCTGACACGGTGGAGGACCATACTGGAACTGGATTCTGAAAGCATCGCTATAGCTTGAAATCCTTGAGGAACTGAAGTGATTTGATTCTAGAGTGATCAGTGGCATGTGGGGTGGGTGGTAGCTCATTACTGGGTGGGGGACTGATACAGGGTACCCTTTCAAGTCTAACTTTCTGTAAACACCAGCTTTTATGCTTAGGCATGAAGCATCCCCCATTTTTAGGTAATGAGGCTAAGTTTTGTATCTGTATATAGGTGTGCATAAAGACTCCTTTAAAGGCTTAAGCAGTTATTATGAATGATCAGAGTGCTGAACAAATGCTTTCTAAGGAAACTGAGGATGCTCATGTTAGCCAGGACTCGTCAACCATTGAAAGAAGAAATAAGTTAGGATAACTTGAAGGAGGAAATAAGAACCTCACCAATAGAGGTGTGACTTTGGGCATGGATGTTCAGGCAGCATAGTCAAGAATCTTGCGGCATCTCTTGTTCCAATCTTCTCTGAGCGACCTGCAGTGTTTTGTTTGATCTGTCCCATTTTCTGGTGCTAGAGACTGAACTCAGAGCCTTGTGCATGCTAGGTAAACACTCTTCCCCAAAACTACATCACCACACCGGGACTCCAGATTTACACCATCACCACATGGAATCAAAATGGCCATTAGCAGCCTCATAGTTCATCCTCTGGCTTAGCAGTTCCCATGATCTTCAAAACCCTTTGTCACAAAAGCCTTATGATTGACATGGATTGTCTTAACCTCAGACACAAGCCCACTGCTCACTCAATGACTGGGAACTCTGAAAGGCCACCCTTGGGCCATATGAACTGAGAGCCGGTGTGTGGTGTAAAGAAAAGAAGACTCCCGCCATCAGAAGGGACTGTGGAGAGACAAAAAAATGTCTACCATGAGGGTAATAATAAGCAGGATATAGTTTAAATAGCAATTTATAGAAATTCTGGGATACACTAATGTTCAAAATAGGGAACTAGAAATTACAATGTGGTTTGGGGGGTCATTTTTATGTTTGTTTGTTTTCTAAGTCAGTTTTTATACTTCCTAAGTAAACCTGACATGACCATGGGCTGCAAACCTATGGAAAAATAAAGTGCATTTGATACTTTATTTATTTATTTATTTAGAGGCTTTGATCTAAAATTCTAATCTTTCAGCAAATAATCTTCTCATGTTTGTCTTTTCACTGATTCTTCCTCCTCTTCATCCTTCCCTCCTTTTTCTGAAATCTTTATTTACCTGCCTCATCAGGCAAAGTCATAGCAAATTAAGGGGGAAGCAGAACATACATATTAAAGTAGATGAAGGCCCAGCATGCAAAAAAAAATTCTTCATTAATAGCAGAAAAAAATCTTTCCCTATATTTAATATTTAGGTGACATATTTCTATTCCAGGAGAAGTAAACATTACAGCCATGAATAACAAATAGAAACACAAACCCCATTTATTTGTAAAATCAACTCATTTTCTTTTCATATCAATGCAAAAAATGACCCAATGCCATGTGTTCCATTTGCCATGATTCTGAGACAGCAAAGCTATACAATTTCTAGATCATTAACTTGTCTCCCTATTTTTCCATGTCTTATAGATCTGCTAGGTAAGCGCTCGTTTCTTCACTTTGATAATGCCACCCTTTATATGTTTGGTATTTCACTTGCTCGATTACTCCATGCAAAACTACAGCAGCCAGTGAGAGGGTGGGAAGGGTGAGAAAGGGAAGGGTCCACCCACAGCCTATAAATGAGCAAGACCTTCCAAGGGTTTTAAACAAAAAGTGAGAGGCTGTCTTATGCAGTCTCAAGTTTGAAAGGGGTGTACAAATCCTCTCATTTTACCACCCGGGCGCCACACTGAAAGCCGGAGTGCTTAGCAGTGCAGTCGAGCGGCATGTCAGCTCTGTGAGTAAAGAACAGCAAACAGCACAGTGTTCCTGTGGTCCTACTGGAATCTCGCCATGGTCCCAGAGGCAAATGGGAGCAATGTAAACCAGTTACATAAAGGACTGAAAATAAATACCAAAACAAACCTGAAAAACGTAATTCACTGTTAATTCCGGTGATACAGCAAAGAGGCTGTGTAGTCATCACTCCAGTGCCTTTGTACCTCTTTGGTCACGTGGCTTACTTACCTTATCCAGGGAGATTTCTTCCTTCCTTCCTTCCTTCCTTCCTTCCTCCCTCCCTCCTCCCCTCCCTTCCTTTTTTCCTTCCTTCCTTTCTTTCTTTTTTTTTTTTTTTTTGGCCAGTTTAAGTTATTCAAATGATTGTATTGTAATGAGGTCACTTTGAAAAAAGAAATTTAAAAACATTCTCAACTCCCGAGACAAGCTTGGAGTTTACTCTCAACATCCTTATCTATGTAACTTAGAATAGGAAACCACCAGCAATCCTTTAAATCAAAATTCTCTCTCTCTCTCTCTCTCTCTCCTTCCCTCTCTCCCTCCCTCCTTCCCTCTCTCCCTCCTCCCTATATCCATCTATCTATCTATCTATCTATCTTTTTCCTTACCCATATTCCACCCCCACCCCATTTCCTGCATGACCTAGAAACACTGCTCTCACATTTAACAAAGGAACAGATATTTCCCCAAGGGCAGAGAACCACTCATCAGCGTCACCCAAACACAGAACTGCACGCCTGCCATAGTTCCAGCCCAAGGAAGACTGTGGCTGTGGTTCTTCCTGCAAGTGAATCTTTTAACTTTAGAACACAGGCATCAATGCTCCGCATCTGTCTGTTTCACTAAGACCAGAAGTAAAACTCAAGCTCTGGGTGAAGAAACTCGTGGACACGTCTATATACATTAGTGAAAACAGTGTGTAGGGAGCAAGCTTCTCTTGCTGGAATCTCCTCCCACGTCTGGATCTGCTTCCAGCCTGGTGTTAGAAAAATGGTACTGTCTGCACAGCAGGCAGCCACCAGCTGCAGACAGAGCGGTGTCCAGGAAGCCAGATGACCCAGTTCAGGGCTTTTCAGTATTGCTGAGGTCATGAACCTCTGAAATGGCTTTTGAATATACATATCCCAGATGAACCACCCAAGGACCCATGAATCGGTCTACATTGAGGTTTGGGGGGTTGTTTGTATGTTTGTTTGTTTTATAACTCAGCTTTATACGTCCTAAGTAAACCTGACATGACCAGCCAGTTTTCACAACTAGTATTTTCTTTGTATTGTTGAACTCCCTCTGATCAGAGAATTGACAGTATCAATTCCTAAGGGAGCGGTAAAGATGAACAGTGCCCCCAGGACAGAAGAGGACGTGATAGCGTGGTTACAGAAACAAACTGAAGGTGAATTTTAAGGATCAAGACTCAGGCCATGGAGCCTAGTCCAGTGTCAGCCAGCATGGGTCCATAATGCTAGTCTTCCTTACACATTTGTCTGGTGGGAAAAGGCCCACTGAGAGGAAAGATCACTTGACAAATATTGACCTGCATAGATTTATAATCTGTTTCTCCCCAATTACAGTCTTAGCCAAATACAATCTTGTGGGTGACTCTGAAAATATAAATATCATTTGCAACAGGGGTTTCATAAAAAGACATTTTGTGAATCTTTGTTTCCTCAGCAACTTCCCCTGGTTGATCCAAAGACCAAATTAACATGTCCTCCTGAATGGCCTCTCTTCTACCCCAAAACCCACAGTAGCCCCAGATTGGAATAAAGGAAACTATCATCGTCACAGAAAGACCCTCCTTTCTGCCTCCTACCCAACCCAGCAGCACCACACAGGCCAGCATTTGGGAAAGAAAAAGAATCTCAAGGGTTCACAAGCTGTGGGATAGCCAGGGAAGAGTTAATAATAGTGAGGGAGTGAGCTAGCCTGGTTCAACCAGCATTTGTGGAGTTAGCCTTAGACATGATTAAGGCAGGCCTCATCCTCAACCTCGTGACTGTAACATCCCGAACAGTCACACATGAGCACACACACGCCGTATGAATTAAGGTGCTACTAATTATTCTGTTAGTCAGGCTTCCATTTCTCTTTTTGACCTCCACTTAACAGTATGCACACTAGCAATTGCTGGGGCAGCATGAGAAGCTGAATGCCCTGATCTCCTGAACAAACAGATCCATGTGGTAAAGAAAACATGGGGCTGCTAAGCTGGAATAATGGAAAAATTAATTCATAATAGAACTTCTCTGAAATGAAATCCCACCTACGAACAGCTTGTGTTACAACAATACTTGTCTTAGACTCTAACCCATTTGACTTACTTCTAAACCAACCCAACAACTGCCTGGGCTGCAGGTGACCTCTGACATTTGAGTTTTTGCTCAAAAGACTTCAAAGCGTCTCTCTCCTGAAGGACTGAGCTGTGCTGAGGTGAAGTGTTATTCACATATGGAATGCCCAGGGACAACACCCAGAACCAGAGGTTTGGGGAGCCCCACTAATTATAGGCAACAATGCCTTGAGCATTCCAGTTAATTAAAGGCTTGCCTCATGATTGCGTTTGCAACACTAAAAGCTTTTATTCATTCATTGATTTAACAAATAATCATGACATCCAAGTACCCAGCCTGTTCCCGGCCTCATTTCTAACCATCCCACCCTAAAATTCCACCTTCCATGTATTCTGTGCCTCTTACAGTGCCAAAGGGAGCATGTGCACAAACATTGTGCGCGCACACACACACACACACACACACACACACACACACTCATCCTTATTCTGTTTGTATGCCTCCCACCCCTGTTTTTAAAGACATATTCTCTTTCCCTTGGCTAAAGGGCCATAAAGTCCTTCCCGCTCAACCACCCCTGCCCCCAGCAGTGTGTGTCACTCCAGGCTTATATGACTTCATGGTAAGGACCGGTTTACATGTGTCAAAATGTGTAAGTCTAGAAAAGCATCCTGTGGAAAGAGAAAGACACATAGCAGCAGACCAATAGTAAAGGTCAGCCTGAAAGTTCCCAAAGGAAACCCTATTCCGCAGAGACAGGAAGAGATAACAAGCATGCTCAGGCATGAGAACACCGAAGAAAGACGGGAGAGGGCATGGTTTTGATACTGTTCTCTTTTCTTATAAGGGAGACAGGAGGGCTGGTAAGATGGCTGACCAGACTAGAGCATTTGTTTGCCAAGCCAGGAAACCTGAGTTCAGAAACAGAACCTAATGGTGGAAGGAGAGAACTGACTCTATAAGGCATCTTCCGACCTCCACATACACCCTCCGACCTCCACATACACCCTCCGACCTCCACATACACCCTCCGACCTCCACATACACCCTCCGACCCCCACATACACCCTCCGACCTCCACATACACCCTCCGACCTCCACATACACCCTCCGACCTCCACATACACCCTCTGACCTCCACATACACCTCCGACCTCCACATACATCCTCTGGCCTCCACATACATCTTATGATCTCTGCTCCTCACTACCCCTTCACACACACATGACACACACTAAATAAGTAAAAAAATTTTAAGAGGACAAAAGAATTTGAAGCAAATATGGTCAAGTATGAAATCCAGATCATGGCTGCATGTTTGCAAGATATATATTGTTTCTGATAACTGTTTTACAAATACTCCACAATTAGATCTCACACTGAAAACACACCTACAAAGTAAGAGCACACATTCTAGAAAAACAATGTCTCCAGGCACATTTGAAGATCTTTTCTAAAATAGTTAATACCTTCTTTGGAATGGAGGAGTGGACAAGTGAGGAAGATGATGGACTGAGGAGCAGGGAGGTGGGAAGGTCAGCATCAGATGTAGAGGTAAAGGAAAACCAAAGCCACATTAAGTACGCAGACTTTGTGGTTCAAAACCTCAGCCCTGCCGCCTCCTACAGAGTTACTGTGGTTGAGCCACAACCTAAACTGCACAACAGGCAGTGTGAACGGCGCCCCCTGGTGTTCAATGAACAAATGTCAGCCTGAAGTTCTTCCTTGAGAGGCCAATCTAGCCTGCCCAGTAGGGACTTCCAGAAGCCTAGAAGAGATGGTGAAGTGCTCAGCAGAGAGCCACACAAAGTATGGAGCATGATGAAGGTGACTGGAAATTAAGCATCATTCCGATGTTCCTGTGCAGCAGCCATCCTGGGCGCCTAGCTACTGGGTAACTACAAGTTTTAAAGGCTGGCATTGCCCTACCTGAAGGACAAGAAAGAAATGACTCCATTATGTCTACATGGCCAGTCTGGCTAACATGGGTGGCTAAGAGTTTCTGAGCAGGTACTGGAACATGGTAAAGAATCAGCCTTAACATCCACAATTCTGAGGTTCACTGGAGCATCTCAGAGAAATAAGCCCTGCTGCCATCTGAACAGGCTTCAGTGTGTCCTCAAGCCCCATTCTCTGTCACCTTTGAGAAAGCCAAGCAGCTTTTGCATGTGGAAGCAGAAGGCAAGAGTCCAAGTGGGCTGATGTAGAAGCAGAGTCTCTCTGAGGACCCAAGCTGAGAGAGACTCACCTGTCAGTGAGAAAAGCAGCAAATGCAAAGAGGCCTGAGACAGACCCTATGGATGTATTAGAAAATAATATGCAGGCAACTCTTTGAATCCAGGTGCAATTGGGCTGGGCACACAAATGTGTTCCCCCAAAAAGTTCATAGTTAATAGAAAAAGGTTGAAAAATAAAGCATAAAACCCAGAAAATAGTGTGGAAATGGGAGCAGGGTGTGTCAGTCTCCTCTAGAGGGCATTCCTGAGACACCTCATGGAGCAGATAGCAACAGGTGGCACGATGCTGTATAGAGACAGGTCAGCCATCCAGTGAGACAGTGATGTGGGATGGGCATGCTGAGTGGAGGCATGTGGGAAGGAGACCCACCCAGCAGCTACTCTGACACAGACATGCTCTTTACCCACAGAGCAGGAAGCTGCTCTTCTCTTCCTGTGTTGAGACAGAATAAAAACAAGGAAGTTTTGATGAAATGGCAAAGCCATAATAATATAAAGATGTGAAGAGAAAATCCCTGCCAGTCACAGCTCAAGAAGACAGAATGAGGTTGAGCTGTAGACAATAGCCAGGCACCCTCTGTGAGTTACTCTCTCAGGGCGGGGCACGGACAGGTGCTCTATCTCTCTCTCTGAGGGCAGGTGGGCACAGACTGGCTCTCTGTTCTCTCTCTCTCTCTCTCTCTCTCTCTCTCTCTCTCTCTCTCTCTCTCTCTGCAGGTGTACACTGACAGATGCTCTTGTATAAGTGGGATTATAATTGGTTTTATTTTATTCCACAATAGAATAGGTTAATAATGCATCCATAGTGTGACAATGTTCTCGAGCAAATGTTCTAATTTGATGTCAAAACTGTCCAGATGTGGGTAGACCCCAAAGAGCATCTGGAACCTGGACTTGTGCCCAGGCAGCAGTGGACTGTCCTTCAGCAGACCTCTGTGCCCCACCTATTTCAGAGATAAAGGGTGATGGAGAGTTACATGCTGGGTACCCTGGGAAACACTATCCTCCAATTCCCTGCTCAGTCATCTGATTTTATAATTTTTATCTTTTTTCCATTGGTTATATTAATAAAACTTCAAGGGACAGTTTCCTTTTCTGGTGCTTTGGGATGTACATTATATAACTATGTATTGCTGTCTGTAGCTGTATGCCAAACACACAAGCCGGAGACAGCAGGAAGTCACGACTACTCTTATTTATTTTCACCTATAAACTATTTCAGCTGGGAGGGAAGAAGCTTTTTTAAAAAAGCAAGAACAACTTCAAAATCTAGAGGGAGGAGAAATTGCAGAGAGAGAGACAGAGAGACACAGAGAGAGAATTTTAACTTCAATCATAGAGCGCCCTCAAGTGGACATTGCTTAAACTACATTGAGAAACTCCACAATTGTTACCAAGATTGGAGGCACACTCTGGTGATGGGCAGCAGTGAGCTCACTTATCCATGGTTTTGTACATAATTTAACAAGACCAGCAGCTAGGGAAAAGAATTCCATAAATGTTAAAAATAGACTCTGCAAATTCACTCTCCTGACTTCCTGGGAACTTAACTGGGTCTGGACGCTGCCTGTGGCTATGCTAGGTCTTACAAGGAAAAGGCAGTCCTAAAGCCAAAAGAATCCCCCTGTGGCCCTTCTAGAAAGCTCCCTGGTCCATTTAATTGTATTCCTTACTCTACTATCAGGACTGATTATACTGAATTACTCCGCACCCCTGTTAAGCCTGTCACTTAGATTCCAGAACAAATTAAATTCATTGAAGGCTCTGCTCTTTCTCACTATTAAAATATTCATATCTACTCTAACAACCTGATAAAAAAAAACTGGCTAAAAGCTTTGCTGGTATCCCCTATAGGAAGTGCCATTTTTAATGAACACATGCATTATAAATAAAAAAAATAACTGGTCGTAATAAAGAATTGATCAAGCAACTCTGGCCCCAGATAGGTATCAACACAGCCTTAGGAGAGTCTTGTCCAGAGAGGAGGTGCCCAAACAAACAGTGAAAGAGTCCACTTTCTGAATGAGTCTCCTTAAAATACCAAGGTCTCAAGGAGGATAGATGGCAAGGTGGCAAGACTTTCTAGGACTGTACAGAAAGGGAGGAGGCCCAAGGACAGGCAAGGGAAGAGCTGCCACCAATATTCTGCAGTGTTTCCTAGACTAGGCACTGTCCCCTTACCAACCCTGGAAACAGGCAGAATAGCTTCCCGGTTACAAATGAAGGCAGGCACTTTATGTGAGCAGTAGGTGGAGGGGTCTGAATTCTAACCCAGGCTTCACACTAAGAGTTCTAGCCACTAAAGACTTAAACATCTGTAGAAACGCTGCTTAGCATCTTTATTCTCTCCGTTCACATGAGGGGACCAAATTTGGGACATAAAGTCAGAAAGCATGACACCTGCCTTGTGGCTGACATGAGTCATGGTAGGGAAACTATCACCTAAAACGGACCTTTTAAGGTTCCAACCACTCTGTCTGCAATGTGGCCTTCTTCCTTCCTCCGCAGAGATGCCACCCCAAGACCCACAGGAAGTACTGGACCCAGGATGCTAAGCTTCAGAATATAAATTAAATATTTCCTCACACTGAGTCATGACTCTACCTTTTGGGTCATGGTGAGATCAATCCATTTCTCTCACCCCTCTAAGCCTGGGAACTCACCCATTTAACAGGAGTGACAGCCTTGTTCCGAAGGGGCTCCAGATAGTTCCTAACACCCACTTCCCTGAACGGTAATCAGAACAGAAGCGATTAATTACCTGCTTATGACAATAGCATTTGCCATGGGAGGATTCTAGAGGAAAGCTGGCATGAAGCCTGGCCATCTGTGGCAACAGAAAGCCTGTGCCTCACTGGTTTCTTGGACCACCCACAGAGCTGTTCTTCACCTTCCCAGGGGTTCCCATGCCAAAGCCCCAACCCCACTTTGCTCAGGTGCCCACCACATACCCTAGTCTTCACTCTCCAGTTCTAAATGCCTTTCATGGCCTGGTCCCAGGGTGCAGGGAAGGAGGGGTAGAGAAAAGTGAGCTTGATTTTGGATGGTTGAGCACTCGCTGGCACAGTGCGGGTGAGAAGACTCACTTCATTCTGAACCTCTGCCCCCAAATAGTGGGATCAGAAGAACAGAGAGGGCAGCCTGACCTTAGGCAAGCCAGTGCACTAAAAACAACAACAACAACAACAAAAACCAACACCAAACTAGCGATCTTAGAGAAAAGCAACAGTCTTATGTCCTCAAGTATAGGCAGGGCCAGGTTAACAAGACTTCCTTCAATCTGCAAAACCTGGTCTGCAAAACCGCCATATTTTTGTTTGTTTGTTTTGCTTGGAGGTGGGGGGGTCTGTGTTTGTGTCTGTATATAAGTATGTACATGTTCATGTGTGTGCATGTGCATGTGTGTACACATACATATACGCAGGGGCCAGAGGTTGGCATTGGCTGTCTTTGTTAATCACTCTCCATTTTATTTGGGGAGACAAGCCTTCTCACTGAGCCTGGAACTCACCAATTTGACTAGACTGACTAATTCCAAGTGCTGGGGATCCTCCTGTCTCCACTCTCCCAGCCCTGAGATCACAAGTAGAAGAATCTGAACTCAGGTCGTCAGGCCTACACGGGAAACAGTTTATCCATTGGGCCATCTCCCTGACCCCTAATTATCATGGCGTGCTGGCTTTGTTTTTTAAGTGATGTTTTCTAGAATGCCAGCCTTTCAGACTCCTTGGCCAAATTGATGCATTCAAACTCCAGGGAGATGGTTCATTTTCCTCCTTTTGGCTAAATTTTGGAATTGTTGTTTCTTTGTTTGATCTGTAAAGCATAGGTAGTGGTAATCATACCCTGTAAGGTAGTTGTGGGAACTTAAGGGAATAAACCATGTAAAATTGCAAATACAAAATATTTATCTCACATTATTGGACATAAACAAGAGCGGTTGAAACCTATCTACCAATGAGAATGCCACAAATGTCAGCGTTACTAAGGCATCTCGTTTCCATCTGCAAAGCAATGGTTTACAGTGAGTCTGGGGACAGCTTGAGCTGTTGGGGAAAGAAGTTGTCTTTCAACCCTTAATCAGCTGGCTATCTCCCCAAAAAATTATTTAAAAAGTCAAAAATATTGGGACTTTTACAGACATAGATCCTACATCATGTGCTATAATTTTCCTCATTTACTAAGCATAATGGGAGTCAATGCTTTTTAAATACATGCCTCACACAGCACCACGTCACTCCTTAGGTTCTGGTGTGAGGGCCCCAAGGAGATCTTCTACACACCAAGACCACATTCAATGTCTAATTGGTAATAGGAATCTTCACTCTGTGACAGCCATTTCCAGTGGGTTGCTGGTGTCATAAAGGGGAAAATACAAGAATGAACAGATGTGAAGGGACCCAACCCTGGCCTCACCTCCAACGGGAGGGAGCAGTCGGGACTCCTCTTGCTGAAGGTAACCTCTGCCTTAATCCATTCAGTGGTTCCACTCTGTTTACAATGTTGTTACCGTTGATGATGTAATTATATGGAAAGGATTCACAGAGATTCACTGCATCTCATCTTTCTATAGCAAAAAATTAATAATTTAATTTTAACCTTTAAAAAATTATATGCCCTAGGAGGATGGAGTAAGCCAGATTATATATTTTGGAAGTCAACTTAAAATTAACAATGAAAGAATATTCCATGAGAAGAAAACAGATTCTGTTACATACTCAGTAGAGGGGGCCTAAGTTTTTTAAATGAGAATAATAAGTGTTGATAAGATAGAGGAGACAGACCACTCTACATAGCTGGTGCATCTTTGCAAAAATGATCTTAGAGTCCCTCAGTAAGTTAGACGAAAAGTTAGCACATAGTCCAGCACAACTCTACCACTAGGCGGGCACCCAAAAGAGATGAAATCAGAAAGCCGCACAAAATAGGCACACAAATGCCTGACAGCACCATTCAAACAGCTCCTGACATGAAACAACCCTAACTGTGGATTCAAACATCAGGAAATAATACAGAACATGAGTCCATTGATACGGATTGTCTAGAAAAAGTACAGTAAGGACTGAAACAATCGGGGTTCCTTTTCAGGGTGGAAATGTTCTAAACTGGCTGGCTATAATGAAGACATGAATACTAAACATCATATAATAATACACTTCAATGAGTCTGAGGAACATTTTGACTGTGGTATATGGATTGCATTTTGATTTAAAAACAAATGTTAAGCACCACACACACAGACATACACACACACACACACACACACACACACACACACACACACACACACACGGAAGAGAGTAACTTGAATCATAAGGGAGTTTGAACAAAGGGGAAATGGCTTTGGTCTAGAGTGACCCACCAGCCTCTAGAGAGAATGACATCAGCAAGATGGCGCCAGAGCCAGCTTAGCTGATGAGCCCCTGCCAGACTAAAGTAACTAGCCCTTGATGAGGACCTGGCCTTCCTCTCATTTTATGAGAGCAGATTATCTCCATCCTGGATCACCACCCAAACTAGGACCAGCTCCATCGAAATCACCCCACCCAGGCAGATGACTTAAGAGAATTTGGCAAGGCAGGACTCACCCGAGAGTTAGCCCCTTCCTTGATCTGTAATGGAGGCTCTTGGATCCATGTCCCACACAGATTCTGTAGCTCTAAGTCAGGCCAGGAATCTACTTTTTGGTTGTGGGTTTTTGTTTTTTGTCTCCTTCAGTTTCCACCCTCAAAGCAGACCTAAGAACTCTGACCTCTTAGCAACCACCCACTTGAGAACAGTTTTTGAAGAAAATGATTTTTAAAAATCACACCTCTCAATAAGACTTTTTGCCTTCATGAAAAGACGGTCTATTAAAACTGTTTTTTTTCCCACTCATTTGTTTGGGGGTAATTTTTGTTTATGTAGTGTGTGTGTGTGTGTGTGTGTGTGTGTGTGTGTGTGTGTGTGTATGTCTGTGGTGTGAGTGTGTGGTATGGGGTATATGTGGTGTGTATGTGTGTGTGTGTGGTATGTGGTATATGTGGGGTATGTGTGTGGTGTTGTGTATGTGTGTAGTGTATATGTGTGTGGCATATGCCATGTGTGTGTGGATGCCAGAGGACAGCTTTCGGTGGTCTGTTTTCACCTTCCACTTGTTTGAGGCAGGAGGTCTCTTCTTGGTTCTGCACCTGCACTGCCCACACCATCTCACTGTTAGCACCCTGGGATTACAGGTACATGCTACCATCTCCAATTTGTTTTTAACCATATGACACCTTGGCTGTTTTTAACCATATGACTCCTTCATCATAGGCAGGAGGTGCTGGTGTTGTGAGAGTGAGGTTCCTACTCTAGGACACTTGAAAAGGCAGCTTCCACCAGATTCCTTCAACTGCTGTAACATAGATCTCTAAAGATTCAAATGGGCAGTATTTCAGCTGTATTGCAAACAGATTGTAGGCCCATTCCAACAAGAAGGGACCTGAAAGCCATAAGATCAGAATCTTTGCAGGGGTAGCCTAGGCTCATAAACTATAGAGATCCCACAAACGTGCTGGAGGCTGTGCCCTGAGCAGGAATGATCAGAGAGATGGGAATTCTAGCCCAATCCACACACCAAATGTTAATGGCACAGAAAGTAACAGGACATCTCCATAGCTCATTCTGCCTCCACTTTCCAAGCTGATAGAAATAATTCTTCCAGTTCAGCAAGGTGCTCGCATGAGAAGGTTGCTAGCTTTGAGGTTTCCAGAAACTGTCAGACATCAGTGACTACCCTCCTGGCTGCGCTCAGCAGCAGCCCTCTGCATACCAGGAAACCAAACAAATCCCAGCAGTCTCGTGTCAAGATGCAGGTGGTCAGCAGTAACTGAATTCAGTTCTCTCCTGGGAAGAATGTGGGCTCTTTCTAGTAATGTCTCTCAAAAGTGTGCTTGGTATAAGAACAATGCAATCAGGCAGTAGAAAATGCAGAGTTTCCACTGGAAGATTGATGTCTATGTGCCTGTTCTGTCAGATGGTCCTGCCAAGACTTCAGCCAAACCAGCTGTTAGGATGCTCAGCTCCATCTCTGCACAGTGGGAGGAGAAGTCTCACTTTCCTTAAAATAAAATATTTCAGCTTCACTAAACTCCGTTCTGTGTAAGTTATGACTGACACTATGTTTAGGGAAGACAGTAATACTGACCCCCAAAACACCCATCTGATGATATCTATAGCTTTGTACACTGAACACTTAGCAAGAGTGTTGCCACCTTCTTTCAGTTTAGCTCCCCATTCCAGAATCTTCTAAGGAGGTGCCTCATTACTCCATTTACAGCAGAGAAAGATAAGCACAAAAACACATTCTTCAGCTAGCAAGCAGCAAGGTCTATCAGATAGTCTCTTTTCATTTTTATTTTTTGAAGTAAACAACACCAGGTGCAAAGTTTAAAGCAAGAAGACATGGTCCTGGAGAGATGGCTCAGTGGCTAAGAGCACTGACTGCTCTACCAGAGGTCCTAGGTTCAATTCTCAGCACCCACTTGGTAGCTCACAACCATCTATAACTGTAGTCCCACGAGATCAGATGCCTTCCTCTGGTGTACACATGTACATGCAGACAAAACACCCATATACATAAAATAGATAAATAAGTCTTTAAAAAATAAATAAATAAAATGAGAAGAAGGGATTGACTTCTAGAATGGGCACACAAAGTAGACTCTTGTTTCAAGGATGGAACAGATGGCAGGGGTTTGCTATCTCCATTTTAAGTAGCTGTATTTATCAGTAAAGATACTGTGTGTGCTCTTGTGCTCTCTTTATCTTTGATTCATAAAGTATCAACTCTTCCAGAAAGCCTTGAGCCTACCTCTGGCTCAGCTCTGTTTCCTGTACTGTAACGATGCTCTTTCACCAGACTGGTGGTGACCGGTCTACAGTGATCATAAAGAACAAACAGCTTGCTTAAAGAATTCCAGTTCTCAAGCTCTATGTAAACAGCTATAAAGTGACGGATTTTTGCAAGAAGAAGCATGCATGTTTTTAAATCTAGAAAGTGAATCTTTTGAGATGTATTCATCCTCCTCCAAGAAAAAAAGCTCAGAGTGGGGAGTCAGTCTTTACCCAGTCTAACTGTGACCCAGCATCAGAGGTTATCCAAGGTTAGCCATCCATCACTCCACACTCCCAGAGGCAGGGGACATTGTTTATAATCATGGCTGTAGCTGTACCTATAATCACAGTACCTGGAAAGTGGAGGCAGGAGGATCAGGAGCTCAAAATCATCCTTGGCTATGTAGAGAGTTTGAGCCCAACCTGAATTATTAGAGACCTTGTGTCAGAAACAAAACAAAACAAAACCATCATCACTGTCGTTGTTATCATCGTTATTGTCATCATCCCAGACTATAGATGTCCTTCTGGTCAGTAGGTTCAGGAAGCCTCAGGGAAAGACTAAAAGTTGATTGAGCCAGAGATCCAGATGCCATCCTTTAAAATGAGGCAAATACACCCCTAAAGGACATGTCTGTCATCATTCTCAATATCAAAGCTTTCTTCATGATAGTTGACAATGGCTTGTAATCATAGTGGACAATAGCTTACCATCATAGTGGATAATGAATGACAAGTCATCATAGTGGACAATGGATTGTCATCATAGTGGACAATGACTTTCATCATAGTGAACAATGGTTTCCATCATAGTGGACAATGGCTTGTCATCATAGGGGACAATAGCTTGTCATCAAGGTGGACAATGGCTTGTCATCATAGTGGACAATGGCTTGCCATCATAATGGACAACGGCTTTCATCATAGTGGACAATGGCTTGTCATCATAGTGGACAATGACATGTCGTCATAGTGGACAATGTCTTGACATCATAGTGGACAATGAATGACATGTCATCATAGTGGACAATAGCTAGTCATCATAGTGGACAATGGCTTGTGATCATAGTGGACAATGGCTTTAATCATAGTGGACGATGGTTTGTCGTCATATTGGACAATGGCTTGTCATCATAGTGGACCATGGCTTGTCATCATAGTGGACAATGGCTTTCATCATAGTGGACAATGACATGTCATCATAGTGGACCATGTCTTGACATCATAGTGGACAATGAATGACATGTCATCATAGTGGACAATAGCTTGTCATCATAGTGGAAAATGACATGTCATCATAGTGGACAATGGCTTGTCATCATAGTGGACAATGACATGTCATCATAGTGGACAAGGATTGTCATCAAAGTGGACAATGGCTTTCATCATAGTGGACAATGGCTTCTCATCATAGTGGACAATGACATGTCATCATAGTGGACAAGGATTGTCATCAAAGTGGACAATGGCTTTCATCATAGTGGACGATGGCTTGTCATCATATTGGAAAATGGCTTGTCATCATAGTGGACGATGGCTTGTCATCATAGTAGACAATGGTTTTCATCATAGTGAACGATGGCTTGTTATCATAGTGGACAATGACTTGTCATCATAGTGGACAACGGCTTTCATCATAGTGGACAATGGCTTGTCATCATAGTGGACAATGGCTTGTCATAGTGGACAATGGCTTGTCATCATAGTTGACAATGTTTTGCCATCATAGTGGACAATGAATGGCATGTCATCATAGTGAACAATGGCTTGCCATCGGAGTCGACAATGGCTTGTCATCATAGTGGACAATGGCTTGTCATCATAGTTGACAATGTTTTGCCATCATAGTGGACAATGAATGACATGTCATCATAGTGGACAATGGCTTGCCATCAGAGTAGACAATGGCTTGTCATCATAGTGGACAATGGCTTGTCATCATAATGTATAAAGGCTTTCATCATAGTGGACAATGGCTTGTCATCATAGTGGACAATGGCTTTCATCAATTTGGACAATGGCTTTCATACTGGGCAAAGGCTTGTCATCACAGTAGACAATGGCTTGTCATCTTAGTGGACAATGGCTGTCATCATAGTGAACAGTGGCTTTCATCATAGTGGACAATGACTTGTCATCATAGTGGACAATGGCTTTCATCATAGTGGACAAT